>PQXP01000255.1:0-36972 GCA_002973495.1 Apiotrichum akiyoshidainum
GGGGAGGAGGGGGGATCGGGGGAGAGAGAGACAAGACAGTGGACTGAACGGACGGAGGCCGGACCGAGGCGAGGAGAGGGGGGAGGAGAGGGGTAGACTAGCTAAGGTACGGCAGCTAAATCTCAGTTGCACTGTGACGAGAAGGTGGTTTGGTTGAGGTTCAGGCGGAGATGGGTACGTTAGGCTGTCGGGGTTCTAGCAATGGTCTAGGGTCGCCGGATGTGGGTGTAGGGATGGGGGAATGCCATGGGCCTTTCCAACTAGATTGGCAGACGACAGAGACAATGCAGGTCGTTGCTACCACGACGAGGAGGAGGAGGACGAGCGAGGCGGATGGGGGGTGACAACGAATCTGCGTCCTGGAGCAAGCAAGAGAGACCTTGGACAAGAAAGAGATAGCTCTTGCACAAGGCCTTGTTCGTCTGTCCTTTGTCCGTCCTCGGCAGACACAAGCGACGGCGGCAGGACAAGGACGGCCCGTTGCAGTCGATATGGAGCAGATACACGAGTGTCAAGGTTTGCCCAGGCACGATCCAGCGTAGTAGAGCGCAAGCGGAGCAAAAGGCGCGCGGGGACGGGTGAGGTCGGTCGGAGGTTTGGCAGTGTGGAAGACTCACTCAACGAGTCACAAGCACTCTGTCTGTCTCTCTGTCCGTCTGTCTAGCTGTCTGTCGACGGCCGACGTGGGTAGCGGGATGCGAGTTGCCTACCACGGGCCAGCGGCGCACGAACGCGCACGCACTTGGTCGCAAGCAAGCGTCCGAGTGCTCATATTGGGAATGCGGCGGCTTGGGGCACCTGAGGCATATGACCCGCCGCATGGGAACGTAACCTGGCCTGGGACCTGGTGTGCCGGGCATGCCGGTCCACCCCGTTGATTCATTCGCTCAGAACGGCGGTCACACTACACAACAATAACCATACCCCACAACTGTCTATGCGGCATGACGGGGAATATGGAAGGAATACAACAATGTGCATACAATGAAAGCGCAGCGTGGTCGCCGACGGCCGGATGAGCGAGGCCTCCCACCTACACACCTTCAGGTCTGTGGGTGTACCTGATTCTGGACAGGCGGGCGTTGTTGACTTGGAGCGGAGATGGTAAGGATGGTTGCAAGGCTGCATGCAACCAGTAGGCCATAGTCTCCTGCAGTTGAAGATTCACTCCCGACGTCTCGGGGGGAGGGAGGGGGAGGGGTGGCCAGGGGCAGGGAGCGCGATTGATTGAGTGATTGATTGGGTGTGGGAGGGAGGGAGAATCACAAAGAAGAGAGGAACGCTGCTGGGATTTCTAAAGAACACAGAGAGTGGAAGAGAAGAAGAGAGTAAAAGAGAGAGCGTAGAGTAGTAGAGTAGTAGTAGACGGAGGAGAGAGAGAGATGGATGACAAGTAGATGAGAGAAAGAGATGAGAGATGGATGGATGGATGGATGGATGGATGGAATGAAATGAACCACAGACCACCCACCCACACAAAGGGACAAAGGGACCACACCCGCACACACAGTGTGTGTGTATTACACAGGCTCACAGCAACGCGACACACACACACACACACCAGGCACCACCTCTCCTCCAACCAGAAGAGAAAAAAAAAAGGAAAAGAGACAGAGGCAGCGCACAGGAGCAGAGGAACGGGGGCGGGGGACTCGGAGGGAAGGATGAGCAGGAAACCAGGCACAAGAGCACAGAAACCAGAGACAGCCTGTGGCCAGGGACCTGTATGGATTCCAGGGGCCAGGCAGCAATTAGCTCAAAGCCAATCCCTCCTCGTCTTCCACCTCTTTTGTCGTGTCGTGTCGTGTCAGCCCGTCGCGCACTGTCTTGCACTGTATGAGAGAGCATATATGCTGTGGCAGAGTACTGCTTCTATTGCATGTCCTTTTGCTTCATCGTCCACCAGCAGCAGC
This sequence comes from Apiotrichum akiyoshidainum, assembly GCA_002973495.1. NCBI lineage: Eukaryota > Fungi > Basidiomycota > Tremellomycetes > Trichosporonales > Trichosporonaceae > Apiotrichum > Apiotrichum akiyoshidainum. Next base: position 1,914 of record PQXP01000255.1, read on the forward strand.
ATCACCACCACCACCACCCCCAGCCCCACTCTCCGAGGGGTGGTGTGAAGACGGAAAGAGCAAGAGATGGATGTTTGGCGTGTGGAGTGTGGTCTGTGGCGTGGCGTAACAAAGGGACATGGGACCAGCGACCAGGTAGAAAATACAGGGCACAGCAGCAGCAGCAGCAGCAGCAGCAGCAGCAGCACCAGACTATTCCTACAAGTAGATTACTTTCTCATGTCTCGTCCCATTTTTTGACTTTGCGCGCGACGTCGCCCTCTCTGGCTCTCTGGCTCTCTCGCTCTCTCGCTCTCTCGTCAGTGCCACCCACTCGCTGCCGTAGCCTCCCTAGCACGCGTATCTGACACGCCGCTAGACACTAGCAGAGCTGCACGACGACAACCTGGCAAGATCTTTCTTCTGTCTTTCTCTTATTGTCACCTGCAGCCGCCCCGGGCTCGTGGGCCTCCTGGGCTCCTGACGCCAGTCTCATCCGACGAGAGAAACAAGCCTCCCAGTGCCCTCGATTTGCAACCTGTCTGCACATGAGATTTCCCTGGCGCGTGCCCTACTCGCTTCATATGGACGGCTGCTGCTGCTGCTGCCTGCTGCTGCTGCCTGCTGGTTGCTGGTTGCTGCTGCTCTGCGCTGCTCGCACCGCCCACCCCATCCCACAGCCCACAGCAGCCCACCTCCCTCCTCCCGGTAACCCGCCGCTCCATCTCTCTTCGTGTCACCTCCAGACGCAGATAACACGAGGATGGATACATGGATACACGTTATCGGTCCGGCATCGACACACACACACACACACACGCACGCAGCCATGCATAAGCGACACATTAGACAGACGACAACAACAATAACATTGCAAGTTGCTCCAGCAGACGCATCCCCCCGCATGTCAGGACTGTCTCCCAGGTGGCACCAAACAGCTGCACCACCACCACTACCGCGCGCGCCCCACGCCCCGCGCGCCCCGCCCCGCGCACACTTGTGTCGGGTTTCCCTGTCCTTTTATTATTATTTGCCTCTCTTCTTATTGAGCCTGGTAATCAATATCATGCACCACCGAAGCACTGCTGCCGCCCGGCCCTAGAGAGCAGCCCGCACGCCCGCACATGCATTCGCACACACCGAGCGCAGAGCCATACGGTCGCAGCCAAGAGTCATGAGAACCGACACGAAACACGGCAGCTAAAAGACGGGAAAAGAAAACAATGGCGGTGGGTTTTGCGTTCTGCATGCCGGTATGCCGTAATGGGTCGTGAGGGCCAGAAGAAGGCAGTGGTGAGGCCCGGCCGGGTGCCTGCAGAGAACGTTGTTGTGGAGAGGACGCAGGTCATGCAGAGTACAGAGATGCAGAGTGCAGAGTGCAGAGATGCAGTGGCCAGCGGAGATGAGATGAGATGGATGCCAGACGAGATGAGATGAGATTGTGCGTTGGCGGTAAGATGATGATTAACATTTCCACATGGATATTACATCTTTCCATATCCCCCCCCTCTCCCTGTCCAAAAACTCATGTTCTGAAATGTCCCAAATGTTCCCAATCAATGTTCATCCCGCCCATGCCTGCCTGCCCCCATGCCCATGCCCCAGCCGCCGCCCTGGAATGCCCCTGCCCTGCCGCCGACCCCGCCCTGCGTCCCTCCCCCCTGAGCGCCTTTCCGGTGGGTACATACTGCCATGCCATGCCAGGCGCGTTCCCGGCGACACGCCGCGCGGCTATTGTCTTCGCGGTATGCATGTGCTTGCTCCAGCAGTGTCGCAGCGCCGCGGGCGCGCGGGCGTGCACGCCGTCCAGCCGACTCGGAGCAGCGAGCCGAGTCCGAGTCGGCAGCGCAGCAAGAGCCAGCAGCAGCTGCAGGCCAGTGCAGTAATGTGTCCATGTAACGGCCGTCACGCGCACGCGCACGCGCACTCGCACTCGCACCAGCACCAGCACCACCACGTCTTCCACTTGTGACACCGAACAGCGAGACGAAACGAGACCGACGCCCGCGCCGGCGCCAGCGACCAACAGAGCAAGCAGCCAGGGGCAGAGCGGCGGCGTCCCTGAAAAAACGTCCTACGCCCGCTGCCCCCCTGTTGCCGGTATTCTGTTCTGTTCCGGGTCGTGCTGCTGCTGGTGGGCAGCGGAACGCGACACGGCGGGCGCGTACTGTGCGCTGTGCGTGCGCGGGCGCGTGCATACCGCCGCCGCACACTACCATACACTGCTGCTGCCACTGCCAGACCGACAGGGAGCAAGCACGGCGCGCGCGTATTTGTGCGAGCCCCGCGCCGCGCCTGCGGGCCTCCCAAAGGAGCAGGAGCGAGGAGCGAGCAGGAGCGGCGCGCAGGGCATGCGGTCGCCCGCCCCAGCTGCTGGTTCGGTCCGGCTCGGTCACGGCACGGCACGGTTCCCGGCCCAGACGGGCGGGGCGCGGTTGCCGGAAGCAGCAGGCTGCGTGCGTGTCAGGTGTCAGGTGGTGCCAGAGCCGGAGCCAGAGCCAGAGCCAGTGTCGGTGTCAGGTGTGTGACGGGCTGCTGGCAGGACAGGTGCATGGCAGGCACGCAGTTCTGGGGTGGCAGCCGCGATGGCATGGCATGCAGATGACATGAAATGATGCGCGGCGAGAAACGCCAGGGAGGCGGACTGATGTGCTGGCTGCTTGCATGCAAGTGCGCAGTGCATTGCATGCGCGCATGCATACACGGACCCGCGTGCATGGCCTCTGCGCCCTGCGCGGCGTCGCATACGTGTATCTCTGCATTCTGTATCCTGTATTCTACATCTCGCAGCACGCACGCACGCACTACACGAGGCGGCCGCTGTCGGCGGCGTCGTCGCCGTCCTCGTCCTCTGGCGGGACAAAGCTCTCGCCGCGGCCGACCAGGTCGACAACGTACCGCCCGTCGCCCGTCGCGCCCACCACGACTCGGATGGCCTCCTGCGCCCGTCAGCAGAGGAAACCAAGACGGCGGCAGAGTCAGAGCCAAGAGTCAGAGCCAAAAGTGCCCCGGGCAGTAATGTAATGGTGACTCATGAAAACGACAACAAGCGTCGGCGCGTTCCTGTCGCTTTCCCTCGGCTGCTCATTTGCAGCAAGGGCAAAGCTCGAGAAGACGTGGGCATGACGGCAGACCCAAACATGAACATGGCGTGTTGTCATGTTGGCTGGAGCTTATGCACCGCCGCTCCGCGACCATGCTTGCGTCCACGCCCACGACGACGACACACAAACAAACAAACCACATCAACACAACAAACATTGCGGCCGTCGGCCAACCAGAGGCCGCGCTCGCCAACAGACCAACCAACCGCAACCAATCAACCCACGCCAACGACACCAAACACCACATCCAAACAAAACACACGCAATCAGGATCCAGAATGCAGGGATCCAATCCAATCCGGCCCAAACCAACCAAACCCAACCTCGCTCGCTCGCACCATCTCGTACTCACCTTGAGCGTAACCTCGGACTGGCGGTGGAGGCCTGAATTGTTCCAGCGCATGTGTGCGGCGTGGGAGCACAGAGACAGCAGCAACGGCAGCGGCAGTGTGAGAAACATGAGACGGTCCGGGCGCAGCGGTGGCGGTGGCGTCAGCATACGATATGTGGCAGGCGGCTGTCTTAGCCACAAATAGTGCGACATGCGCGCGCGCGCGCGCGCGCCTCAAATGGAGCGCGGTGGGACGCGACGAGGCGAGATGAGTTCTCGCGCCGGCGCAATCGGCGCCATCATTTCAGAGTGGGAACAGAAGCGAGATGCGCTTTGAGCGCTTGCTCGCTAATGCGCTTTGACACGCGTCGCTTTGATCGTCCCGGCCTGCACTGCGGCCCACTAGCACTCACCCTCGATCTGGTCGACACGGTCGCGGGTCGTGTCGAGCATGTCGTCAAACTGCTCCTGCGCGACGACCTCCTGCGCCGCACGCAGGATCATGACACTGTCCGGACGCACGTCGTGGTGCACCTGTCGCTCATTAGCGTGCGCACTTTTGCCTGGTTCTCTTCTCGGCATATTCATCATCAGCATGCCATGTGTGTGGCGCGCCCTGGCGCTTTCACGTCGCATGGACGTCGCATTTCGCGTTCGTCAACGTTCATGGCGGCCCATTTGCCCATTCCCACCACAGTGGTGGGAACGACGCGTGCCGTAGGTTTGCAGGATGATGAATCACGGGCAGTAATGGCACAACAGACAGACAACCTTGAAAACAGGCGGTGCCTTGAATTTTGGGTTTCGGTTTTGGTTTTTCGGTCGCGCTTACGTAGCGGCGACGCGTTGAGCGGGGACGACCGCGCCGCGCGCTAGGTCGCGACCTTCTGCCGCCCGCGCACCAGCACCAGGCCACCAATCTTACCACCAAGCTTCCCGTCACGTTGGAAACGGCAAACTACTTACGTCAATGGAGATGATCTGTGGCTAGTCAGACACCGCACATTGATACAGACAGCAGCCCCTGTGCACGCAGCGGGTGCACATCTGGAACACTTGCTGGGTTGACTTACATTAGCGTGGTCCAGTCCTTCGAAAAAGTCGGTGCGGGTCATGATGCGGCGCGCCTCGTCGTAGCAGACCTTTGGCATATCGAGGTCGTCGTAGAGCGTAGCGTCATCAGCACTGGCACACTTGTCGTTCTCCTCTGCGACCGTCTCGTCACGGTGGTCAAAGTCGATCGGCGCGGGGCTCAGGTGCACCCCGGTGCCAGTCTCCTCAGTGTCGTCCTTGTCGTCGCCAGAGTCACCAAGCGTCGGCGCACGCTGCGCAAGGTGTCGCAGCAGCAGCCACGAACATGACGCCCACCTGAATTCCCCCGTCAGCAATCCATCCAAACTGTCTCACAATGGAGCAAGGTGCGTTACTTTTGTTCATCCCTGTAGAGGTCAGTCTCGGCGTTTCAACCAATAATCGACAGAGCACAGAAAGAATGATTCTGCTCGGCTCCACGTACATTACGTCGTCGTCGTGCTCAGGAATGAGGCCAATTCTGTGGTAAATTGTCAGCACGCGCAGACGGGAGCACACGGCAGACGTACTTTGACAGCATCCAGTTCTTCTCAATCTGCACCATCCGCTCCGCTTCCTCTAAGTCGTGTCAGGAAAACCGCAACTGCGGGCCACTTGCGGTGCGCAAGGAGCACTAATGATACTAATGTCTGGAGTCGTCATGACACCAAGCTCCCACATGTTACAAGGCCCTCGAGTCCCCCCGTTCCGTCATGACACCAAGGGGTCGCTCATACAGCAGGCGTCCCGCTCGCCAGGGCAATCCATTCCGGGCGATCCAACGTGACAGCACATTCACGCCGTGACAAGCAGTCCAGCCATGGCCAGCCAGGTGGACGGAAGCAGGTGGACGGAAGGACAGGGGGAGCTGCAGAGACTCGACTCACCGATCATGTTGTTTGCGCGGGCGGCGCGGTTGAGGTAGCTGCTGCGGCCGCCAACGAGGTCATACACGCGGCGGAACACGGTGTCGTCCTCGATCTTTGTCTTGTCCTCGGGCTTGGTGCCCGCGCGGACAGAAAGATAGAACTCGCGCATCGAGCGGAGGGCATTGATCGACTCGCGCGCCGACAGGTCGTAAACAGAAAGGATGCGCATCCGGTTCGAGTTCTTCTTGAGCTTGTCGAGCGTCCCTTCTGTCAGTTGCATCGCTGTGCAAACTCACAAAAGTCGTCAGTCGTAAAGATCATGGTAAGGATACCCTGCGGGTCAGTTAACCTCGCAGCGTCGCAACTCACAGCGTCGGCCCACTGCTCCGCACGCTGCTGGAGCTGGTACAGGATACCGGCTCCATTCTCGTCGTTCGGGAACAGGTGCACGTCTTTGATCAGCTCTGCGCTAGCACCGTGGACGTACTCTGGAAGGCGAGGACGAGCGGACGGCCGTTCTTGCGGGTGTAGCGGAGCGCGACCTTCTCGAGCTTGGTCATCGCACGCTCAATGTCAAGCGACGGGCCACCCGAACGGGGGTCGGCGCGAGAAAAGAGCGAGCCCTGCCAGTCCTCGAAAAAGTCAAAGTCAAGCGCCTTGCCGAGACGCAGACGGAACACTTCGAGGTCCGGGTGCGCTGCGGTCAGTCGTGTCCAACAAGAATACCCACCCTCACAGACCGAGGCGCCCTCGGCATGGACCGCGCGCATGCCGCTGAATGTCAGCTATCGCTGCCTCAGCTCACTCACTCTAGCAGCATGGTGTTCTTGCCGGTGCCCTTCGGTCCGATCACGAGGTAGTATCCGCCAGCCTCCTCGCCGCGGAAGATCGAGTTGATGATGGGCTGCTCGGCGCGTGTAATGCGCTCCGGCCCAGTCTGCGAGATCTCAAGAGCCGGGTCCTGGGGTTAGTATTGCATATCAGTATGTTTCTCACATATCCACCCGCAAACGCGCGCTCCATCTGTGGTGTCAGCTCTGTATCCGTGCACAGTCGGTGCGCCGTTCTCATTTACGCACGCGGTGGAGCACATGGGCCTTGTACCACTGGAGGTATCCGATACCCGAACCGAAAACCATGCCGAGGCCCACGACCGTGGTGAGAGCGGCCTGGAAGCTGGGCGAGTGGGCCCACTCCTCCCAGAATGTCTTCTTCTTCTCCTCCTTCTCTCCTCCCTTGCCGTCCGTTTTGTAAGTGAGGTCGTCCGAGGGGCCGACGGGGGGCTGCGGCACCGGGGGGTTCGGCCACTGGGGGAGGTTGGCTGCGACGGCGGAGCGGTGCAGGAGACGTGCGTGGGCTGCAGGGCGGGGTGGATGGAGCGCGCAAACGGCGACCATGTTTGCGACGCGCAGACTGTTGAGGGTCAGTGGGGGGAAATGACGTCTGATGGCGTTGTGGGGCAACGCCGAGGAGGGGCAAGTTGCTTACCGGGCGCGAGCGTGCCGCATGTGAGTTGCGAGCATTGTTCTCTGTCGACGGATGTTGGTGGAAAAGAAACGAGCGTGGTGGATGTCGTAGAGATATGGATAAGGGGGAGAAAAGTGTGAAGCGAGGTGGATGGATCCGAGGACATGATTTGATGCGACATTGTGATGACGATGACCTGCCAAGCAGCCGAGGCCCTCTCTCTGGCACACCAAGATCCCTTTTTCCTGCGGGGTCTCCACAGTTTCAGAATCATATTTCAAATGACGTGGCATTCAAGGGGCTCCCCCCAACCCCGGCTCGTTATCACGCGCCTGGTTTTACTTCTCAAACCCCATCCCACGAGATGGCTTGTGCCGCGGGACAGACACTCGACAGAGGAGCGCAACAACACAAACAACAACAAACAACACGAAATATCCTCTCTGTACTGTACTGTTTTCCATTTTCCATCCGAGACATCCACTCTCCACCACCTACCGACACTCCTGCCCTAGTCGCTTACTGGAAATATAACCATCACGCTACTCCCTATTTCTACTTCTCTCTCCCAACCTGTCAGTGGGTTCATGGAGAATAACTCGTACCCAGCCCCTCACCACTGGCCCGAGCCCCACTCCCCCTCTCACACCTACTCTATCGGCCTCTCCCCCTCCATCCCTCATTCATCCTTCATGCCTCCGGCGACGCCGACAAGGGGCACCGCCCGCAAGCCCATGACCCCCCAGCGCTCGGGCGAAGTCTCCTCCGTCGCCTCGGACTCGGAGGACGAGGTCATCCGCGTAAAGGGCGGAGCGACCGCCACGACACCAACCCAGCGCCGCAAAATCGTAAACGCAATGGACGCTCCCATCCCCACACTTCGCCCCAACAAGCGCCGCGAGACCCTACAGGACCGTCTCAGCGCAGCAGCGACAAACTCGCCCCGCCGCGGCTCGTGCATCCCGGCCCCATCGTTCACGTCGTCAAAGTCGTCAACCGTCTCTTCCAAGGCCCCTTCAGTCGCCTCGTCCGTGTCCTCGACCTCTACCTCGTCCACCACAAAGTCCACCAACGACAAGGTCGTCGTTTGCGTGCGGTGAGCTATTTCCTGTCCTGCCTCGTCTAACTCCCAGCATCAAGCCCACTCAATCGTCGTTTGCCCAAACGGCGTACGACTACACACCGACCTCGCTGGCGCTCTCCGACTCCCACCCCAATGTGATCCGCCGCGGCGGCAAGGCCGCTGGCCGCGAAGCCTTTGACACTTATCAGTTTGGTAAGTCATGAGAAAAAGTAATGTACTCGACGCTAAATTGCAGACACACTCATCCAGTTCCCGACCCGCACACCGCAGCTGTACGCAGACAAGGTGGCCCCGCTGGTCGAAAAGGCAATGAAGGGCTTCAACAGCACAGTGTTTGCGTACGGCCAGACGGGCAGTGGAAAGTCCCACACAATGGTAGGTCTTGTCGCCGTCCGCACAGCGCTCACCCCTCAGTCCGGTACTCCCTCCGAGCTGGGAGTTATTCCATGTGCCATTGACGGCATCTTTGACGCCATTACTGCCGTACGTACATGCTGTCCAGCGCCCTGGGAACAGCCAACCAACCACAACAGCTTCTGAGAAGCAGTGGAGGTCTTGGTTACCAAGTCATGAAACATTAACCTTATTGCAATGTTTACTGACAAACATAGGACATGGACCGTGCTTTCCTCCTCCGTGTCTCCTACATAGAGATTTACAACGAGTCGCTGCGCGACCTGCTCAACTTCAAGAAGGCCCCACTCGCCGACAATGAGCGCCCGGTGATTCGCACAGCCAAGGTGCGTTGTTTATCCTATACCCGCCAGGCACATATTCGATGGCTGACACTTGCAGGGCAAAATCCATGTCGAGCCTCTCATCGAGGAAATCGTCTCGTGCCCCGAGGACGTCGTGCACCTGCTCGAGAAGGGCAACAACAACCGCCGTACGGGTGCGACTGACTGGGTGAGTATTCTGTTCGAGCCCAACTGACAACAGAACGAGCGCTCCTCCCGCTCACACGCGGTCTTTACCATCGTTATCGAGTCTCGTCCTCGCGAAACCGCAGGCGAGCCTGCGAGCGAGGTCCGGGTGTCGCATCTGACCCTGATTGTGAGTCCGCTGCAATGTGGCACAAGTCTGGCGACTAACTCCAGGATCTTGCCGGTTCCGAAAAGGCCGTCTCCGATGTCGAGCGCCGCGGCGAGGGCAAGCACATCAACAGGAGGTGAGTTTCTCCTTTCGTTTCGTCGCTAACTCGCAGTCTGCTCGCGCTCCGCGAGGTCGTGCACAAGCTCACCGAGAAGAAGCGTTCCCATGTGCCGTACCGTGACTCCAAGCTCACCCACCTGCTCGAGAATGTTCTCGGCGGTGACTCCAACATTTGTGTGATCTGCACAATGTCGGCCCAGGAGGAGCACTGCGCCGAGACACTCGAGACTCTCAAGTTTGCTGGCCGCTGCTCCCAAGTGGTCACCAAAGCGCAGAAGAATATTGTGGGTTTGGGCCCCGTGGAACCTGCTAACCCTCAGCTACAGTCGTCCGAGCAGGCCCTCATTCGTGCCAAGGACATGGAGATTGCCAACCTCAAGCGGCAGCTCGAAGAGCTGGCGTCGGGCCGCCCGACGGAGGACGACGCTGGACTGGCCGAGCTCGCAGACGAGCTCGCGAGCATGAAGGCGCGCAAGGAGCGCCTCGCACAGGACCTCGCGCACCTCAACAGCCAGATCCTGACGTCCGAGCTCCCGCCTACCAGCATGTCCATCACCGGTGCCACTCCCCGCAAGCGCCGCGCCCGCATCAGCGACGTCAGCGTTCACTCTTCGGCCTCCCAGTTCCTTGGTCTCGGCACTCCCCGCAAGAGCACGACCATCGAGCGCCGCGCCATCAGCACTGTGCTCCGCACCGCCGAGGAGAGCGACGCCGAAACCGACGACCAGGAGGTGCTGATGGACAAGGTGCTGCAAGAGAACCAGGAGGTCAAGGTTAGTTTTGGTGTATGAAGAGAACTGACGTCAGTCTTCCGACTATGGAATTGCCATGTCGCTGCGGCAGACGATCACAGAGAAGGAGGCCGAGCTGTCCCGCCAGGGCGACCTTCTCGAGGCCGCGCGCGCCGAGGCTAGCGAGCTTCCCGCACTCAAGAGCCAGTTGAACAACGTCAAGAGCATGCTCGAGACGGAGCGTGACGAGCACGCTAGCAAGATCCGCGACCTCGAGACCGAGCTCGAGTCGACCCGCGCCGAGCACGCCCAGGCGGTCACTGACAAGAGCGAGGAGATTGAGCGCCTCGAGAACCAGGTCCTAGAGTACTGCAAGGACCGCGAGGACGTGCTTGTCGGCGATGAGGAGCGCTTTGACAAGGTCAACAAGGAGCTTGCCGCCGCGAAGAAGGCTCATAGCGAGGTCGTGGCTGAGCTCGCCAAGCTTCGCAAGGAGCACGCCGCTGTCCTTGCCCGTCTTGAGGGTGAGCGCGATGCCGCCATTGCAGAGCAGGGCAAGGTTGCTACTCAGCTTGCCGAGCTCAAGGCCGCCTTTGACACCGAGGGTGCCACTCTCCGTGCCGAGCGCGACAAGGTCGCCGCCGACCTCGAGGCGCTGCAGAAGGAGCACGACAGCGAATCGACTTCGCTTCGCGCCGAGCGCGATAAGGTATCAACCCAGCTTGAAAACTTCCAGCGCGCTGCCCTCGACCGCGAGTCCGAGGTCGTCAGCACCCTCCGTGGTGACCTCGTCAAGGAGCGCGAAACCAAGGAAAAGACGCTTGCCGAGCTCGACAAGACCCGCAAGCGCCTGCAGGACGTTGAGGAATCCAAGGGCGAGGCGCTCAAGGAGATGACCGAGCAGCTTGCCGCTATCCTCACTGAGCGCGAGACTGCCCAGCTCGGACAGAAGCAGGCCGCTACTGCTCGCGAGGAGGCCGAGAGCGCTAACCGCGCCGCCGCCACCGAGTTCCAGAACCGCGAGAAGCAGCTCGCTGCCGACCTTGCGACCGTTGCCGCTGCCCGCGACCAACTCAACACCGAGGCCGAGCGCGCCAAGGCCCAGGTCCAGCTCCTCCAGGGTCAGCTCAAGGAAAAGGACGCCGCGCACTCTACCACTGTGCGCGAGATTGAGGCTCTGCGTGCCGGTGCCGACGTTGCACAGTCGATACGTGGCGAGCTCGAGGCCGCCCGTTCCCAGCTCGTCGACGCCAAGAGCGCACACGCTGCTCTCGCCGCTACCCACGCAGACGTCAAGGCCCAGGCGGACACCCTCGGCGCTCAGCTCGCCGACGCCAAGGCCGGTACCGACGCCGAGGCTAAGCGCCACTCGGACACGACCGCCAAGCTCAACGAGTCGACAAAGCAGGTAGCCGACTTGACTACCCGCCTCGAGGGCGAACAAAAGGGCCAGGTCGAGCTGCGCTCCCGCGCCGAGGCCGAAGTGCGCGATGCAAACGACAAGCGCAAGGCTGAGGTTGCGTCGATCCGCTCGGAGCTCGAGGCGATGAAGGACAGCATGCTCAGCGTCACCGCTGCGCTCGAGGCGGAGCGTGCAAAGAAGGCCGAGGGCGAAAAGGCCGCGCAGGAAATTGCGGCGCTCAAGGCCGAGCTCGCTGCTGCCAAGGAGTTTGCGGCCGAGGCGGACAAGCTGAAGAAGGAGGTCGCAGCGCTGGCTGCCGTGTCCGCCGAGAAGGACCGCAAGCTCGATGCCGCGACCAAGGCTACTGCCACGCTCAAACTCGCAAACGACAAGCTTGCGGCGGACCTCAAGGCCGCGCAGCCGTCGCCGCGCAAGCGCCACACTTCCTCTGCATCCGTGCCCAACGCCATCCCCCCCACGGACGCCACCTGCCCTGGGCACGAGGCGGAGATTGAGCGCCTCGACAAGGTTGTCGAGATGCAGAAGAGCATCATTGAAGAGCAGCGCCTCAAGATAACCTACTGGGCCGATGAGCTCGAGAAGCAGCGCGAGGTCGTGCGCCTGCTGACGGAGAGCGCCTCCCCTGCTACTGCCGTCTCGCCTCTCCCGCAGCTGAGCTTTGAGGCCGTCTCGACCGTCTCCGCGTCGGCAAACACGAGCCCGACACGGAGCAATGTGGGCTCGAAGCGCGCGCACACCAACCTGCCCGGCAAACTGGGTGGATACTCTCCAGCACCCCTCCCCATCCCTATGCATCCCGGCCAGGCGCACAACGCCCTCCGCAAGGCACGCCGTGTCACGATCGAACACGACATGGACAGGCTGCAAGGTGAGTTTCTGTGCGGTGTGGTGGCGGCGGGTGGGCGGGTCAGACCGGTGCGGGGCGATCAAGAGCGAGCAAGAGAGCAAGAGCGAGAGCAAGTACGAGCACGAGCAAGAGAGCAAGAACGAGTACGCAGAAGAGCAAGAGCCATGTCGAGAGCAAAGACAAGAGAGCAAGAAGAGCAAGAACAAGAGGAGGAGCGAGCGCGCTGGCGATGGCCGCCGGAAGAGCAGAAAGCGGTAGACTGGGACGATCCGCATCGGACTATCCACCTGCTCCCTCTCTCAGTCTCCGCTACGCTCCCCTCGCCGCCCCCGACCCCCGTCTCCGCCACGCCCCTGACCCAACCCGCACCCACCCCAAGACCCCCCGCCCCCTTCTGCCCCTGTCCTTTCCTGTGCCACCACTGACACCGTACAGAAGCCTCGCGGGTCAACCGTCTCAAGAACGCGTTCGACTCGCCCGAGAAGCCCCGCAACAACTCGACACCAACGCCGTCTACACCGTCGCGCGGCCCGCGGGAGAGCAGGGTCGCAGCGGCTATCCGCGGAGAGGGATACCGCCGGGGATGATGGCGCCGACGAGATAGCTTGCACCAAGATTGAGACCTGAGACGAGACGAGACGTGTACCGCAGCGCACACCGAGACCCACCTAAACGGGCGCTGGCGCACGTGGGCTGTATACTAGATGGACTGTGATAATGTATTGTCTTCGCGTGCTACGGGTCGCATCGAGGGTGGCAGTTGGATGTGCAGAGCTGCTGAACAGAGTCGAGAAGATGGACAAGTGATCGGGGGTTCCTGCTCCAAGGAGATGAACTCCCGATGCAAGAGCATAGCTCTCTCTGCGCTGGGTCGCAAAAGGATGAGAAGAGACGGCATGGAGAAGCGCCGTGGGCCAAAAAGAAGCCTCGTATGGGGCTCGAACCCATGACATTTTGATATCTTAGTAGTAAGAGTCAAACTATCTACCGACTGATATAACGAGGCTGCTATAGAAGCTTGTTGAAACTGGAAAATCTGTCACGTGTATGAGCTATGCGCGCGGGCATTGCCGAGACACATCTCCGACGTCATGGCCTCTTTAGGTTGGTTAATCATGCAGCCGAGCGGTTGACTCAACCAGTCTCGACATCGTTGCTTTCAAGGTGGACGCTGCCAGTTGCTAGCCCCATCTGCTTCTTCTCTTGCAGCGGCCCCACCCCCAACTCACACATCGTACTCACCACCCACCTTACAAATGCCACCCCGCAGCCCTCCAGCAGCGATCGCCACCGGTGCGGCGCGTGTTACACGCTCAAGGAGCCGTGCGGCTGCTCCCAGCAGCGAGACCAGTACCCCAGATGTGAAGCAGGCCACGATGGCACCGACTGCCACGGCAGCAAAGAAGGCCGCCAATCCCCGTGCCGCAGCAAAGCCCAAGGCGACGAAGGAGGACGGGGCCACCGCAGACGTGAAGACCGAGCCGGAGAACGGCAAGACTGCTACGAAGAAGAAGGGTGCAGACACGGACAAGGACAAGCCGTCGCCAGCCAAGAAGCGCAAGGTGGCCGCGCCGCCGACGTTCCCGCCTCCGCCGAGCCGCGCGCGCACTCCGCCGCCGCCCGTCGACCTCGCGCACGCCATCGCGCACCTCTCTGCCGTGGACGCGCGGTTCGGGCCGCTCTTTGCGCGTATCCCCTGCAAGCCGTTCCACGGCGAGACGCCGCTGTCGATCGACCCGTTCCGGACGCTGGTGACGAGCATCATCGGACAGCAAGTGTCGTGGATGGCGGCGCGGAGCATCACGAAGCGGTTCGTCGAGCACTTTTGCGGACCGGGAGCGGGGGAGCGGTACGACTCGGAAGGCGCGTTCCCGACCCGGCACCAGGTCGCCGCCGCAGAAGTGATGGCGCTCAAGGGGGTGGGATGCAGCACACGCAAGGCCGAGTACTGTGAGCTGAACCAGGCCGATGTGACCATGCATGATGAAGGCTGATACATTCCCCCTCCAACAGTGATTGAACTCGCACAGCACTTTGTCAAGGGCAACCTCTCGGATGACCTTCTGCTGCGCGGGTCCGACGACGAGGTGGCCGCCGCGCTCATTGCCGTCCGCGGTATCGGCCGCTGGACCGTCGACATGTTCCTCATCTTTACGCTCCGCCGCCCGGACGTCCTGCCTGTCGGAGACCTCGGCGTGCAGAAGGGTCTCCTCCGCTGGGTCCTCGCAGCCCACGGCGCGCTCCCGCCCTCGGCGCCCCGCACGCCAAAGGGCAAGAAGAAGACTGCTGCCGATGCGGCCGACCACACGCCGACAGACTACGGCGGATCCGGCATCGCGCCAGCGACCCCCGCAACACCAGCGAGCTCGCAGTCGCAGTCACTAACGGCGACCGCAACACCGCTCACCCCCGCCCCTTCCGCTGCGACACTCAAGGACTCTCCCTACGTGCTCGTCACGCCGACAAAGTCGTCAGACCTCGCGGGCGCCTCGTCGCTCACCGGCTTCCCGTCAACGCCCGGCCCGCCGCCGCTCACGCCCAGCGCATCCGCCAACCCGAACCCGACCAACAACCTCCCCGCCCCGGCCCCCGACTCGATACTCTGCACGCCCGACGGATGGGACCTCGCATGCGCGCACCGCGCGGCCCCTCTGCCCGAGGGCCTCAGCGTCGGTGTCCTCAAGTCGCGGCTGGCCGGCAAAAAGGCAAAGTGAGTCGCTGCTAATAGGATCTCGGACCAGCCGGCTGACCATTCAGAGGAGGCGCATACCTCCTCCCGGCCGAGATGGAGGCGCTTACAGACGCGTGGAGGCCGTACCGCTCCCTCGGAACGTACTACACCTGGTCCATGGCGGGCGAGACGGGATAGTGAGTGTGAGTGTTACGGTAGTTCTCGTCGTTGCTTTCTCGGTAGTCGCTCTCATGTACCTGTTACCCATCTGCTCTTCCAACACGTTGCTATGCACAAGGTACATCCAAATGTCCGGGTATAATTACTGTATACAATCTGAGCGAGTGTCGTATCGGGTCCGTGGCTCCGCGGGAGATGTCTTCTTTTGTCCCGTCGTGCTGGCTGCAGGCTCAGGCTACATGTGCACGAGCTACCATGGTACAGCACATACACATGCAGATCTACCTCAACGCCAGGCCCGCTTGGGTCCGGCATGCGGCACTCCCCTCTCCTACTCATCTACTCATGCTATGGTTTTATTGTATCTAACATGTCATGTTCTTGCGGCCGGCGGCCCGGTGGGACGTGGGCGTGGGCGTGTCGTTGCTCGATTCTTCATTACTCGTACTTTTGCGGCTTACAGCAGCGCCTAAGGGCCGCTGCTGCCTTCGCGGAGAAAGTTAGGCCGGTTGCGCATCTGCTCGCGCTCACGCTCGCGCACGCTGGGGCTCTCGGACGCCTTGCGGATGAACTGTATGGGGACGAGGGGCGATGACTGGCCGGCGGCGCTCGCGGGGGACAGCGAAGTGATGCGTGGCTCCGGCGTCGGGGAGAGCGGGTCAAGCATGCCGAGGCCGCTGCCCGAGATTCCCAGTCCCGTTCCGCTGACACTGGCACTTCCCTCGGCGCCATCGGCACCACCGCTCGAAGGGTCAAAGGCCGGCAGGGGCTTGCGCACCGGGGTGCGCGGCGGCATACCGTGAAGGCTGTTGTCTGAGCGCACCGTTGCGGTTAAGCTGGCAGTTGCGGCGAGCGTGGCGCTCGTGATAGCCATCGGGACACGGCGCCAGTCGGGAGGCGACATGCTCATCGTCTCACGCGCGGTCGGGGCGTCGGCTAACGCGTCCGCAAACCGGTCCATCAGGTACCGCGACAGTTCGACCCAACCACCGCCCACGCGCACCATCACAGTACGCGAGCGCAGGATACGGCAGAAGCACAGACGCGACTTGCCGCCGGTGCCTATCCAGTAACGGCCAGACTCGTCGTGCCATTGTTCCGGAGAGTCGCGGCCGACAGGCACAACCGGGACGTCCACCTGGGAGTCAGTGACCGCCTGGAAAATTAAAACTCACATCTAGCGTGTCCAGGACCTTGGCAACGGCCTGGTCGAGCTTGGTGGCGCCGTGTGCCGAGCGGCGGATCTTCGGCGTGGCGGCCAGCATCGGCGTGCGTGAAGGGGCGGACATGCGCGGGCCGCGGCGCGTCGGGGTGGCGCTGGCCAGATCGCTGAGCGAGGCGGTAGCCGACGACGAGCGGGTAAGGCCCGGGGTGGTCGCAAAGTTGAACGGCACCGGAACTGTCGGCTTGAACTTTGGTGTGACCGAACCAAAGTTCATGCTCATTCGTGGGCGAGGGCCGCTGCGGGGCACAATGCTGCTCTGGACCGACTTGACCGACTCTGACGACGAGCGCTTCTCGACGCTCTTGTCGACCGACTGGCGCCGGTAGCTCGGTGTCTTTGTGATCTTTGGCGGCTTGGTCGGCGTGTCGGATGCAACTCGCTGGCGAGACTGCTCCTGCAGCACCTTCTTGGGCAAGTCGGGCGGGGGCATGGAAAAGTTGCGAGTCGGGTTGAGCGGTTTCGTGAGGTTGCGGATCGACTTTTTGTTCTGAATCACGGTGATGTCCGAGGCGAGGGACGATATGGAGTTGGTGGTCGAGCTGCGCGAGAACCCGCTTCCGCGGGAGGCGTTGCTGTTGCGCGAGTTGGTGCTGCGCGTCGAGCCGGCAGTAGAAGTCGAGCTTACTAGCGGTTCAGCTGACTCGAGTCCGTCGGCCTCGGCCGCGACGGGCTCGTCCTCGGCCAGACTGCGCAGGTCGTCCCACGCGGCATTGATGCGGCGTATCTCAGCAACGACACGCTGGTCTAGCTTGTGGGGCTTGGCGATCTTGTGGAACTTTGTGACAGTGGTCTCGGCCTTGCGCTCTGCAGTCTTGATCTTGGTCTTGTCGTTTGTGTCGATTGTCTCGAGGAGCTTGCTGAACGCGTCATCGCAGGCAGACGCGGCGTCGCCAACGGCACCGAGGCCGCCGAGTTCCGGCACAAGTGTAGAAGCGCGCTTCAGCTTGCTAAACAGCGTGTCCACGTCTGTCGAGTTCTTTTCTCCACTGAGCGTGCGCGCAGAAGTCTTAATCGTGGAGAACTGGGAGGCAATCTTCTTCGCGGCGGCAGACGACGGCAGGCGACGGTGCTTGGGCGTGGTGCGGAGCGCGATCGGCGAAGGGCGAACGACGTTCTCAATGTCCAACGCGTCAAGTTTGTCGACAAGGTCGCGTGCAGCCTCCTGCATCGCACTGTTAGGGCGTCCCTGGGGCTGCGACGGCTGAGCCTTGGCCTTGAGCAGCTGCGCCTTCTGCCGCTGGAGATTGACCTCCGCTTCGAGGACCAAGCGGCCGACGTCCTTTTGCCACTCCTCTGATTCGGTAACCTTTGCCAGACCTGCCTCGCGAGCAACATCTGCGGACGAGAAGACGTCCGCCGCGCGGTGCATCTCCACGTTCGAGGACGTGCCGCCGAGCGCATCGTTGAGCGCCGCGATGCACTGTTGCACCTCGATGATTGGCTCGGGGAGGACCTCGCGTGCCGACTTTTTCGCCTCTTCTGCGAGCTTTTTGCGCTCTTCTCCTGTGGCAGACTTGATGCTCTCCATTGTAGCGTTGAGGCCAGTCATGACAGCGCCGAGCTTCTCGTTCGCGCCTTCGAGAACGGTAGTCGCCTTGATGACGGGCTGTGCCCAGCGGTCGAATGCAGTGTCCTCCATTGCAGAGACAAGCTGGGAGAGTGCCGAGGACACGCGAGCCGACTGGCGATTCAGCTCGTTCCGCACGCGGAGGTCGAGGTCGACAAAGTCGGGCATGGCGGTCGGTGTTGTCGATGTGTCGTCGACAGGCGTGAGCGGCGGTGTCAGCGGGCCGTGGCCATTGCTGCGCTCGCGCGAGGTGGCCCGGTCCAGAGTTGGCGGGTCATCAGAGACAAAGATGGCGCGGACGGTGAGTTCGTCATTCCAGGCCGCGACGCGCTGGCGCATGTCCTGAACAGCCGAGTTCGTGACGTGCATGTCACTCGTCTTCGGAACCGCCTCACGCGCAGCAGCAATATCGCTGATGAGAGTCTCCGCCTCGGACTGCACCGTGAGAACCACCTTGGCCTGCTCGGACACACGGGTGAGCGTCTCCAGGGTGCCCTTGGACGTGGCGACCAGTTCCCAGGCGTCCTCGACCTTCTTGTTCAGGGGCTGGCTGACGGCGACCGAGTTGTTAATGTTCTTGAGCCGCTGCAGGTCACTGCCCATTGTGTCGGTACGCTCCGCGAGCTCGCGGATCTGCTCGCCAAAGTTGGGCGCTGGCCAGCCGTCATCCTCAACAGTGCGCGAAGTCCAGGCCGCTTGGTTGATCGCAACGGCAATGCTGGCCTGCAGCGAGGTCGCCTCGTCGGCCACTTCCTTGCCGTCCTGGCGGATGCACAACACGAGCGGGATTGCCTCCGAGGCCTGTCGTGTCGTCTTTGTGAGCTCGGCACATCGCCGGGCAAGGGAGATGAGATCGCTTGCGTCGTCGTCGACCACCGGTCCGAGGTCATCCGGGACGCCGTTCGCGGGGAGGTACTTTTTCACAGCCAGTGGGGCGGACACCAGAGCCTTGCGATACTGCATCGCCGCGAGCGTGGTCGACTGGTGGGTGTCGGTCGCGGAGCGCACCACCTCATCACCAGTCGTGATCCACCCGGCAGCACACGAAAGCCACGCAGAGCACTCGCCGCCGTTCTCCGCCACCGATTCTACATTCGGACGGGGCACCGACGCAGTACCGCGCTCCAGCTGTTCCATTGTTTGAGCAAGCTGTGTGCGGAGGGTCTGTACACGCTGGTGTTGCGCAAGCAAAGCCTCGCGCGCCTTGACCATGCCACTGTAGAATGCCAGGCCCTTGCCCGCAAGATCGACATCGCCCTTTGCTGTGTCACGCGTCGCCTGCAGCGCCTGCACAAGACGCTCGTTGTGGACGTCCTTGGAGGGGTAGTCTTCGTGCGAGGGACGGGGAAACTTGCTGTCAACGACGGGGGGGAGGGCCTTTGTTGCTTCCGAGTACTGTTTCGCCAGAGCAGCGTGCCGCTCGCTTGAAGCCGGCGTTGTGAGGGCCTTCTCGAGCGCAACAATCGTCTCTCCAGCGGCGTGCTGCGCGTGAAGCGACGACATGTAGTGCTGGTGAGCTTGGCGACACTGGGTCTCAAACTCGCCGCACCACTTGACGCGATCGTTCATCTCCTTTGCGTTCTCCTCGATAGCCTCCTGGAGGTCGATGAGCTCCTCGGGGACGGCACCTTTGAGCTTGGCACCCATCTCCAACGGGCCGGTGATGCCGCCAAGACCTTCCAGCCTGCCTGCCATGTCGATCATCTTGTCGAGGATGCCGCTACTGCGCTTGACCAATGTGATGGCAAAGTTGCGCTGGCGGGATTGGAGACCAACGAGTTGGGAGCGGAGGATCGATAGGTGTAGCGAGCTCTTCGGACCGCCGGCTTGCTTGGTTGGCGACGAGGGCATCTTACGTCCGGGGGAGGGTGGCGGCCGTCCGGGAGACACAGGGGGGGTTGAGGGCGGGCCCCCGGGCGCGACGGCGTCTGACAGGGAGCCTGTTGAGGGTGACGAGTGGAGTGGGGGGCGAGKGWGRWGCWTKGTRMTKGYTCGYSKCTSRWSACGWTMTGGCAAAGGAGCGSCTGGGAKSSAMGSTTGGGCCTCGGCGACCACATGCTGAATCTCTGCGTTGACGCTGTCTGACTCTCGGTTGGCCTCGTGCCGAAGGTCGTCCCACTGGAGGCGAAGGGACGCGAGTTCGAGGACGGCGCCGCGGCGGCGAAGAACTGTTAGAAGCTGGTCGATGAGGAGGATAAGGTCGAGGGTAACTTCGACGAGGTCGGTGGAGGGTTGTGTGAGGGGCACGCGCGTCATCTCTGTGGAAACGGGTCAGTCCTTGAGCACAGACGAAGAGCCTTACGTCGTGTCTTCTCCTTCATGCGGTCCATGTCTCCATCGTCGAAGCGGGCAACCTCGTCCTCGAGCGCGTTGCGTTCGGTGACCCACGCGGAGAGCTGACCGCGATCGGGGAGACGCCATGGTGATGTCTCTGCGCCTGCGCGAACATAGCCAGCAGTGCTTTTCGGGTCTGCGACGAGGAGGGGATGGACGAATGGGTAGACGGGTGCGAGCGCTTTGAGTGACTGAATGTGAGTGATATGCAGGCGAGTTGAGAGTTGGTTTACTTACGTCGAGTTTCTGCTCAAACCAGTTGCGCTTCTCGATGAATGCCAGCAGTTCCTGCTGATCCGCAAACGAGAGGTCCTGGGCAGTCCCACTACCGTGCGATGATGCACTGCTTGGCCGGGACATGATGACCGGGGTGGTACCGATGGTACAATGGGCGGGGCGGTGGTAGACCAGCGACGAGGGGTTGCTGGAGTTGATGTCGTAGTGCAGTGGGAGTGTGGTTGTTGTTTAGAGGGGGGCGTTGATGAGCATTGCCGTTGGGGGTAGGTGGACGCCGAGGTCAGGGGGATGAATGGGCTGGCTGTAATGAGTGGAGGGTAAAGGAGTGTGTCCGCGAAGGGGAGGGGGCGGGGGAGTGGATGGTAGAGAAGAGAGAGAGAAGTAATGAGGGGGGAACGTGGGTCGTGGAAGGTCGTGGGGGGTCGTCTACGACTTGCAGTGGGTGGAGACAATGATGATGATGGTGATGATGATGATGCTGATGATGGGATCAAGGAAATGGATGAATGGAACAGGGGAAGGGAGAGGGAGGGAAAGCAGAGAGAGATCTGAGCGGCAGTCCATGGCCAGTCAGAGCCAAGAGCCAGCGACCCCCCCCCCCCCTTTGGCGCTGGGGGGAGGGTGATACGCAGTCCGTGATACACATTCTTTGCCTATGCATTGCATTCTATCTTCTTTCTCTCCTCTACATGCATGCATGCAGAGACGCATTGCAGATGATATCCCCCATCGCAACACTCTGCGCGGCAACTTTCGGTGTAGCTGAAACAACACTGTGTTTATAGACCACCACTGCCGGATTATGTAATATCCACGTGGTGAGCGGGCAGTCACATTCCGTTGTTGCCAGCCGGCCAGCCGGCCAGAGGCTTCGAGTCGCCGCCGCCGCTGCTGCTGCCGACGACTTATCTCTCCCCAGCAGCTCAAAGCTCACTCTCCTCTCCTCACACTCCAGAATGCCCATCCCGTAGCCGCTCCAGCGCCATGCTCCGCATCACCACACTCCCCTTCCGACATCTCCCCCATACTTCATCCGCCAGCTTAACACACTCCTGGCCAGGCCGAGCAGCAGTCAACGCTGTCGCGTCGTCATCGCGACATGCCCGCTTGTCAACCACCGCCGCAACAACAGGAGATGTTTACCCACCACGGCATCGGAACCTCGACAGCGCTTGTCCCTCCGGCACCCCCCGCCGGACATGCACAGCAGCCGCAGTGAACCAGCACTCCGGCCTTGGGTCCCGACCGCCGTTCCGTCTGCCTGTGCGGATGCTAACGACCTCACGCTCATTGACACTCTTGCCCGCTCGTGCACAGATCCAGCGGCCTCCTACACACTTCCGCGCGTTCCACGCTACGGCGCGCCGTGACGCGTTGCCACTGCTCCCAGCCGTCGGCGCGCTGCTCAAGGTGCGACCGCGGCGGTTCCCATTGCACAGGCCGATAACAGACTGACACAAACCAGGGCACCTCCCTACTCACAGTCGCGACTGGCTTTTCGCGAATCCTTATATCCTTCTTCCCGATTGGCACGCTCGCTACATTCCGTCTCGCGCGCGGAGTCAACTGGTTATCCAAGGACAAGCATGTGCCGAAAGCGTCGCCCGAGGCCGAAGAATTTTGGAAGATGTGGTGCGACGACGAAAAGGGCGTGCGTGTGACGGCACAAGAGGCCAACGAGCTGGTGCACGCGCCTGAGACACCAAACGGGGGGTTGCTTCATCCTGATGGGCGGGTAGCGTACTCGTTCCCACTGCCGAAGAACTGGCGCAGGCGCGATCCCAGGGAGAAGCCCGCCGAGGAGGACGAGGCCGAGTACAAGAAGTGGGTGGCCCACACCGCCCGCCACATCAAGAATGGCTTCTACTTTGTCCCGCCGCTCCACCCTCTCAGTGTGCGATACTACAACGAGCTGTCGTTCTCTGAGCGCGAAGAGGTGGACGCGCTGCGGCGGTACTGGATCGCGCTCAAAATGTTCAAGGACCGTCTGCAGGCTGCGCGCTGGATGGTCGCGACGCTCATCAGCATTCCGGTTCTGATCCTTCTCGGCGTATGGGCTACCGGTCTTGAGCGCGTGCCGTTTACTGGTCGCTGGCGTCTGATTCTCCTTACCGCAGACGAAGAGGACGCGATTAGTGACAGCCTCGAGGGTGCCAACTGGTTCAAGAGCGTCATCAACCTCCTCACCACCCCCGAGCGCCCCGCCCCGCCCATTGTGCCTCTCAGCGACTGGCGCTGGCAGTGGGTACAGGGAACACTGCGGCATATCGAGTCTGGCACGATTGCCGCGCTAGAGCGCATCGACGCCGGCGACGACGGTCGGCCACAGGGCACAGGCTACACGGGCCCCTGGCCCCCGCCATCAAGCTACCCTCTCCGCCCCCGTCCCCGTGCTGCTGCGCGCCTCCACGCCGCGCTCCCCGGTGGCGACAAAGAGAGCGGCGCCGAGCACCTGGAAATTGGACCGCCATACAATGTCATGCTCATGGACGCGCCTGACAAGAACGCGTTCTCGTACGGCTTTGGCGGCAAGGGTGCTGGCGGTATTGTAATCTTCACTGGCCTGCTGGATGATATTCTCTCCCAGGGCGCTCTAGCTGAGCCGGTGCCCGAGACGCAGCAGCCGCAGCAGCAGCGCGGATTCTGGAGCTACCTTTTCGGGCCTCCGCCGCCGCCCCGCCGCGTGCCCAGCTCGCCGCAGCCGACAGAGGAGCAGACTCTCCATCTCGCCACGGTCATCGCGCACGAGATGGGCCACCTCCTGCTGTCGCACCACCTCGAGACGCTCTCGCACCAGCAGGTCCTGTGGCCGAGCGTCGTCGGTCTGAGTGTTGACCTGCTCCGCGCGTTCATCTGGCCGTTCACGTGAGTACAACTGGCTGTGAATTGAGCTAAATGGCAGCATCTTCCTTGGCCCCGCGGTCAACGACGCACTCGCCAACCTCGGCCGCGTGAGCACCGAGGAGCTGACGCGGCGGTACGGCCATATCGGCTTCGACACGATGCACGAGTACGAGGCGGACCTGAGTGCGCTGCGGTGAGTAAAGCGGAGGGCGGGGAGCAGGGTGCTGTTGAAGTCTAGCATTCTCAGCACCGTCCACCATCCTCTCCGCCGCGCGACATGCCCACGCGCGCGCCCCAGTGCTAATGGCAGACTCCTCGCACACGCAGGATACGACCCCCGCGCCGCCGTCGACCAGTTTGCAGGCAGCCTGACGCGGCTCGAGGAAATAACGGACTCCGACGGCTGCGCCGGCCAGAGCCCGTCCCGCTGGTGGAGCCTCTTCAAGCTGTGGTCCGCCAAGCCGTCGCACCCTGCCGCCGGCGAGCGCGTAAAGGCCATGGGCGAGGAGCTGGACCGGTGGGACGAGGCCGAGGAGGCCGAGGCGAAGAGGGCGGACAAGGAGAGAAAGTAACTGGGGGAGAATGGACGTGTGCGGGAGAACTAGGATGCGAGAGGGAGAGCGGAGATGGGAGAGGGAGGGGAGGGGACCTCGGCGCGGGAAAGCCCCACCACCACACCGCTGTCTGTTGTTATTTGTCACTACTCTATTACATAGCATGGACTCTTTTGTGTTCTATTATGTGCGAGGGCGCCTGGCGAGGTGGCAGTGGCAGCACCGATACCCAGTGCTGCTGTTGAGCAATGCCAGGCGCGATAGGAAAGCATGCTGTTTGCCCGCCAGGGACGAGCAGTGGATGTTTCGTCGGAGCCAAGAAGCCATGAGCAGCCCGGCCACGGCCTGTAGTCCCAGTGAGGGCTTGCGTTCGACCCGGAGCCCTACAGCGGCCAGGCCGACGAGTTGCGCAAGGGAAGGCTGTGTGGTTAAACGGCGCGGACATTGCTGTTGTGAATGGAGCGAGACGGGCTGGAGGTACATGTGCATGTTCCGTGTGGTCCACGTCGCTGGAGCAGTGTCTGCTGGACGTGTGGACAATGTTGGCGAGCGAGGACACGGACATTCACGGCGGCGAGGACGGGTACTGTTCGCTGCCAGGTGGGTACCCGGTTTGCACCACCGGGATGTCCGTCCTCGTCACCGCCACCACAAGCATCGTGCGAGCGACTCCAAGCAGCATAGCAGTACGAGCAGCGCGGAGCGTGTCCAGCTAGACTGCAACCACAAGTCTCCTGAAATCTAATCCGACATTAGCCTCATCTCTGCGGAATGAGTCTTCTGCCTTGTGCCTGTTCCTCGTGCTTGCCCTGACGCTGGTTCAACCGCGTCCAGAGCTCGGGTCGGGAATGTGCGTGCGTGCAACACCCGACGACGACCCGACGCCACCGTTGCTCGCACTCTCGGCTCGCACCCTGCGTTTGTAATCCGCGCGACAATGGCGTGCTGCACTGCGGCTTGCATATCTGCATCTAGGGAGGTGCGTGTGGAGTATCTGCCTGCCGGTGGTGGGGAAAGCGGGTGGGTGAGGGTCGTGGGAGGAGGGGTGGGAGTGTGGCAGTAGCTACGCCCTTTCATCGTCGCGCTCGACGTTATCGTTGCTGTTGTTGCTGCATCGTATCGTATTGAAGGTGCCGTATTCAACTTTTTTTTGGCAGGGGTTGACGGGTATCCTATCGTATTCTAATCAGTATCGCTCCCTCCCTATCTTCAGGCCAGGTGCAGCGTAATCTTATCGCCTCGATGTAATCGCTCGTGTTGTGCTCCCAAGTCCTTGAACGAGGGAGTCCTTTTGGCCCACTCTCTCTGTTGTTGGGTTAGTCTACCTAAGCAATATACCACATACCGCTTCTACTCTCTTATTCTTGGGTGTTGTTCCCTCCCTATCTCGCTCAGAAAGAAATAAGCATCGCCTTGTCCGCCTGCCATCAGCTATCCATCAATACGTCACAACAGTCAGCACTTGAACACGCGACCCACCTGCGACAGCACGATCGTCTGTCCATCAAACCACACGCTCCGAATCGGCTCGCGGTCCACCACCAGCGGCACGCTGAGCTCCATGACGGGCGAGGAGCTGATGCCCGCCTCGCCGCTCTCCGAGTCGGCCGCGACGGGCAGCTCGCGTTCCTCCCAGAATGCCGAGCCGAGCACCTGAGCACCGAGCCACGGCGGGTGCAGGGCTTTGCCCTGGCACTTGACGTAGCGCGCGCTGCGGTGCGGGTCCGCAGGAATCGGCTCGAGGAGCTTGTTTTTCCACTTGCTCAGCGGGACGGGACCACTCTCTTTCTTGCCGGCGGGGTTCTCCTGTGCCGGTCCATTCAAAGTCGCGGTCCCGTTTGACTTGGGCTCCTTGTGCCAGAACCACTGCGCCGCGTCCATGTTGAAGCTGCGCGGGAAGCCCAGCATTCCGAGAGTATAGTTGCGCATGACGAGGTGGCAGCGGCGGTCGGTGAGCTCGGCCGGCAGGTCGGTCTTGAGCTTCTTGCCTGCGAGCGCCGCGCCGTCCTGATCGATGTACACGATGCGCGCGCCGTGCACTCCCAGACGCTGGCCAGAGGGTGTGACAAAAAAGTCGGCGTACGGGCACCACCTGTTAAAGGGAAGGGCGGTCGCCTCAGCTCCGGCGGCGTTGGTGGACAGAACCGGAAGGAACCTTGCAAACGATGCTGCGTGCGCCTTGATTCCCTCCTCACCGCCCAGGACCTCGGACAGTAAAGCACCTTGGTGCTTTCCAGTGGCGGCGCCGCCGCGCTTTTGAATCGAGACGAGCTGGTCCGCGGTAGTGATGAGGCTGGCAAAGAGGTCGGCACCAAAGCAGAGCCTAAAGTCATCGATAAACGCCTCATCCCATACAACGCCAAGGTCATCGTGAGTGGGTGACGTGGTCTGGTGTACGATGGCCTCGTCAAACTTGCGCCGAATGGTCTCGGACGAGTACGGTGTCGGAGGCAATTGTGCATAGTTGAGCCACTGGCCGAGCGCCGTCTTGACGGCATCACTCTTGACGGAAAAAGGGATGAGGCTTGCAAGGAGTGAGGAGGGTAATGAACCCCGAACGACAGAGGGCGAAGTGGTGCCATTCGCAAAACGCTTGCAGCCGATGGAGAACGTGAGGGAACCGAGAAAGTACTCGTCGCTCACGGATGGGTATGTCGCGACTTGTCCGACAAGCGTGGCGAGGGGGAGCTGCTGTGGGGACATCCGCAGTGTGCGGTCGAGTGTTTGGGGCAGGTCGAGCATGAGCAGGAATGAGTTGCGTGCCTGCCGCAGGTCGGTCGTGGTCCAGGTGTTTGGCACGCGCACCGTTGCGTCGCTGCCGGCCCCCGCCGGCTTGAGTGGGACGGTCACCTTGCTGTTGACTGCAAAGCTGCCGCCGCTAATACGCATTACTGTCAGGCGGAGCTTGAAGGGAATCGCACGCGGGGTCGAGTTGGACGGTTCCGGGAATGCCGGTGACGGCGGGGAACTGGCTTCAAGGACAATGACATGCTTGGTAGTGTACCAGTCGAAATCGAGGAAATTGCTCTTTCCCTCGCGAGGGGGGAAGTACTACCGTCAGCTCGGAGAGGTCTAGCCCAAACTTACGCCGACACACTCTCCCTGCCTCCAGTTCCAGATTACCAGAGGACCGCTGCGCTCGGCGCCATCCTTGGACTGCACGAGGAGGCCAATCTTGCCATGTGGGCCGATTTTGAGTGCGTAGTACTGCCCGGGTTGCGGGGCATTCGGGTTCGGGACGGGCTCCAGGAGGTCGACATAAGGGCGTGCAGCTTCGGGGTGGCGGACAGGAGTAGTCGAGTGAGGAGGGTCACCACGAGTGGCGAGGCCACGAGGACGCAGCTGGAAGAAATACACACGGTGGCGGCGGCCAACCAGGCAGGGAGGGTCGGTAGTCACCGAATAGCGAACTGCAGGTCTACATGTCAGCCGTGCACAGCTGCTTTCAAGGCTACTTACTCACTGGAGTGTCACGACTGCC
Organism: Apiotrichum akiyoshidainum; assembly: GCA_002973495.1. Classification (NCBI taxonomy): domain Eukaryota; kingdom Fungi; phylum Basidiomycota; class Tremellomycetes; order Trichosporonales; family Trichosporonaceae; genus Apiotrichum; species Apiotrichum akiyoshidainum. The sequence goes on from PQXP01000255.1 coordinate 29,065, forward strand.
AGAAGGTTGTCCTGGGGATGGATAGCAATAGCCGAAGTGATGGCGCCCAGCTCAAAGTCCCACTTCCACATCTGTTGGTCGTTTGTAGCGTACGCTGGACGTGGGGACATAGGAATGTCCTTTTGCAGGAGCGGGTCGCCACGCGGTGTCCTAGGAATGTCGCGGTTGAGGTTGTACGCCTTGCGCACGTCGTGCCACTGGGGAAGATACCAGACTGTCCAGCCGGTAAACTTGTTTGCGAGCGGGGCTGCGGGGTCGCTGGAAGGGGCCGGGGGTGCGGGGATATAAGACACCATGTAGCCGTCGCGCATGGCCGCGACTTGGCCCGAAAGGTGCACGCAGCGGACAACAGACGGGGCAAGGCGCTGGAGTGCCTGTTCGCGAAGGTACCTCTCCATGTCGATTGGGGTGCGGATGATCTTGGCTTTGGTGCGTGCTGAGGTGATGTCGAGGGAGGGTGGGGCGAGGGGAAGTCCGTAAACAACGTGGAAGAAGCGGTCGCGGATATCTGGGTCGGTGGCGAGAAGGTGATGCACGTTCTTGCAGATCTGGGGTGAGTATTTCCTGACAAGTAGAACGTACAAGACTAAGGGAGCGGTAGTCGTCAAAGGCATAGAGGAGAATGAGGCGGAGGATGGATAGGTAGGCGGGGTCGGTGAAGAGACGCTGGGGGACGTCTTGGGAGAACTGAAGTGTCATGGTGGCGGTGCGAACAGCAGGGCCATGAAGGAGGAGTGGAGGGGTAGTGTAAGAGGCAGCGCAGACAGTGATGTGAGAAGAGTCAGAGAGAGAGAGAGAGAGAGCAAGTGAGAGAGAGAGCAAGAGAAAGAGAGAGAGAGAAAGAGAGTCAGTGACAAGGCCAAAGGAGGGCGTATGAGTATGTATGTGTGTGTGTGAAGAAGCAGCTGTTGTGTGTGTTCATGGAGGTGGAGGTGGAGGTGGAGGCCGGCGCAGGCAGGAGCAAGAGCCAGCGTCAGTGTCAGTGTCAGAGAGAGCACATATTTGGATGTGGGGGGAGTGAGAGCAGAAGGAGAGCAAGAACCAGAGGCCAGAGGGAGAGGGGCGGTGGCGACAAGGGAGGGAGAGAGCCATGATCCAGAGGGTCGCGTGCGAGAAGCGTTGTCCCAATCAGTAGCGACACCTTTTTGGGGGGCGTGCAACCGAGTCGGAGTAGTATTGAGGGGCCTATATATGTGCAGGCAAAGCGTCGTGCTGGAAAGTGAGTACATGGCTGCGTGGAAAGCGTGCATATGGCGAGGACCACGAGTTGCACTGGGCTGGACTGGTGGGTGGCATGGACCACCTCCACCAGATCTGTCCTTTTATCTCTCGCACCATGCCCGTCCAGGTCGGGGGGAAAGGGAGGCAAGGGACGGGGGGTCCGCGCGGGGGGAGATGCCGTGGGCTGCGGGGCAAATGCAGGGGGGGAGGTGGGAACCCTGTATATGGGATCATCAAGAATGTCGTGCTCACCATCATCTCTCATCGGAAAGAGTGAAGCGTTCGGAAGATGTGTCTCTGTCGGTGCCACAAACAGTTGATCCATATGAAGAGAGAAACAGAGAGTACGTAAGATGCAAGCGCGCGGATGTGCCCGGCTCAGGCAGGGCTAACCGCTCAATTAGAAAACTGCACTAATGTTCAAGCTAATGCGGGCGATCGGGGGTGGAGTGGATTCTGGATTCTGGGATTTGGATTTGGATTTCAGTCTCAAATGGCAATCGCTCGACTCGGCTGTCTGCTCCATCTGCTCTCTCTGTCTCTGTCTGCGGCGGTGTCTCCGACCGACTGAACCTGCTCCTCCGGGTATATCATCCACCTGCATCTCTCTCTTGAATCAACCTCTTTCTCCCACATCAACAACAAACTTTCATCACCTCAACACCCCTCCCCCCTCACACTCATCCTCAACGATGACTGCGACAACACCACCCATCACAAATCCCTTCTCCGCCCTCATCGAGCAGGACATTGCCACCATCCCCACCTTCACTCTTGAGAGCGGAGTGGAACTCGCCCAGGTTCCCGTCGCCTACAAGACATGGGGAAAGCTCAATGCCGCCGGCGACAACTGCATCGTTATTAACCACGCTCTCACTGGCAGCGCTGATGTCGAGGACTGGTGAGTACGGGTACGATGAGCTGTGGTGGCGTGCGCATCGTGTGTGGTGCTGGCGTGCAGGCGTGCAGCATGCACTGCTTGCGATGGGGGGGGGGGGGGGTACTCACTTCTCTTCGGCGTAGTGGTACTGGCACCATGGGCGGCCGTCGTGGACGTAGAAGTCGTCACCTTCAAACGGCCGGTCGCAGCGGGTGCAGGTGAAGCACTCACGGTGCCACTTGCCCTTGAGCTGGCCATCCGAGGACGAGACGGCGCTCTTCTCAATGGGGTTCTTGCAGCGGCGGCAGGAAGGGAGGTAAAGCTTCTTCCAGTCCGCCTCGCACAGGACGACACCGTCGCGCTCCACGAAGCGGCGGGAACCGCCAACAGAGTCGCCACAACTGGCACAGGTGCGCCGTTTCCGCGCAGGTGAACCTCTGGATGTAGAGCTGGAACCGGTGGACATCATCAGTCCCAAGCGCGGAGGCTCCATATCGTGTGGTCGGAACGCTTGAGGAACGCGGGAGGGCTCTAGTGTGCGCTGGGAGAGCTTGTTGGAGGGGGAAGCAGCCGAGTCGGAGCGACCAAGGTTCGGACTCGACTTGTTGCTGTTGTTACCGGAACGGGAGCCCTGAGGAGCGCCCATGACGAACCGCTCTCCCTCCTCCTCACCCTCATCCTCTTCACCGATCTGCGCAAGGGCATCACCGAGCCCCAATCCAGGGTTGTCGAATGGCTTCTTCATCGAGTCGACCATGGTGCCGTTCCCAGTCCGTTCAGCCAGACCCTCCCAACTTTGGTTGGGGGTCATGACGAGCTCCTCGTGGCCGCTTCCACCAATGCTGCGCAGCTCCCCCGGTCCGCAGGACGCCGAGCTTGAACCCGAATCGATGCTGCCATTGGTGAGGTTGCGCTGGTGGTCAAACCGCTGAACGTCGGTCTGCTCGGGTGACATGACCCAAGGCAGTTGTGAGTCATCGTCAAGGCTACCGAGGGAACCCTCGTCATCGTCCTTTTGCCACCGGGTGGTGCTGGCTCCCATGTGGGTCTGATCGCTCTTGGAGCCGACAGTCTGCTTGTACCGCTCAAAGAAGGGGTTGGGCTCATCGAGCCGCTCCCTGTCCCGGTGGGACATTGAGGAGGCCGAACGCTGGTCGACCTGAGCGCGAGAAGGTGCGCGGAACTCCTCTTGCCGAGAAGCCGAGCGGTTGGCGCCGTCGCGGATTGTGTTGCTACGCTGTCGTCCAGAGAGGGGGACCTTGGGGAGGATAACAGGCTCGCGAGGTGTCGGAGAACGGTTGGTACTAGAGTTGGCGCGGTCCAGGGAAGGAGATGACCGAGGAGGAGAAGCGCGCTCAAGAGTGCGGTCTCTGCTCGGGGGCGAGGCGGTTGTAACAGGCACGGGCATGGTGATTGTTGGTTCGCGCCGCTCGGGCGACGAGCTGAAAGAACCGCTGTTGCTACCTTCGTGGTGGGGAGTGGCGGCTCCTGCAGCAAGTGCTACACCGGCCCGCACGCTCCAAGCTGCTGCGGCAAAGGCCCGTCGACCTACGCCCGCCATTCCTGCGAATCCGCCAGATGTTGTGTCAGGCAGTGTCGGGGAGGGGAGGACGTGTCCCGGTGGAGCGGTGTCCCCAATTGGCCACCTCCCCATACTTGTTTCGCTGACAGCAGACAAAGGAACATCGGCGGGATAGTCGCCGAAGTGTGAGGGGGAGGGGCCGACGACTTCGCCAATCAGGAAACCGTTGGCGTCCGGGGTTTGGAGGGTATTGGGGGCGTTTGTGCGATGTATACCAGGTGATGTGAACGGAAGCTGGAGGAGCGGAGGGCTTGCGTCCTTTGTGACTATAGTGGGTGTGCGGGTGTGGTTGAAGTTTGAACGCGGTAGCGGCGGCATTGGGTTGCTGTTGCAAACGTGTTCACCAAGCTCATTGAGGGGGATGGCGATGGAGCAGGACGAACACTTGACTGTCGGCAGGACGACGGACGCGCGCTCGGCTCCGCCGGTCACCGGCATGCGGGGCATTGCAAGGGACATGTTGGCGTGATTATTGTGCTAGAGAAGTGTTAGTGAGAGAACAGAGTACTGCGGGGGATGGGAGATGTTCGTCTTGTTGTCTCGTCGCGAATGTGATCTGGGGAAGCTTTGACCGCATCCCGCATCCAGCGCCGCGGTAGGATGAGGTCCGCCGCCAGCAGCAAGCCATCGTGGGCATGGCATGAGGGCTGCTGTGAGTCGCCTGGAGCCCTTCCAGTGACGCCCATGGAGGGCTCGTGCATGGGGTTCGGACAACAGGAAAGGAAACCACAGGGAACATATCCGGCAGTTGTCGAGCACCGAGGGGCTCGTGTGGCAGAACGCGACTGGCGAACGCCACATCTTGGCATCTTTGTGTAGCACGTCGAGCCATCCCAAAAGAACAGCAGCGAGTCGATAGTGTACTCACTGGTCCTTTACTGGCGGATCCTGTTGATGTGATTATAGTAAGAGTGTTGTTGGTGTACAACTTATTGTCCGTGGTGGAGTGAGCCAGCGGCGTATCGGAACGCAGGCTTGATTAAACGTTGGTGGTAGTGAAGAACAATGCACAAAGCACGGGGACGAGGATAACAAAAGGCGTCGCCCGCTGTGTGCTGTTGTTGTTGTGAGTGTGGATGGAGTGTCCGTTGTTTGAGATTGCGAGAAGGAGCGACGGGAACGATGAGAGGCGAGCTCGAGGCGGTCCGTGCTCGCCGTCAAGGGGTTGGAATGTGTAACCTCGTGAATCCAGGTGGCTTGGGTAGGTCAAGCTGGCAGGGTTGTGGATGCGACGACCAATGCAGGTATCAGCAAGTGGTGGCGCCGTCGTGAGGAGGTCCAGGTGCTAGCAGCGACTCGTGGAGGACCAGCCGGAAGCCGTTACAATGCAAGACAGCCGGCAGTGTGGGTAGGTCGCGCAGGTCGTTGGTGTGTCCAGTAGCGGTCAAGCGGAGGCGCTTGTCGATCCAAACTGGGACAACGTGTTGCTGGAAGCTACGCGGAGTATCGGGGTCGAGAAAGAGTCAAATGAGAGTGAAGTCGGAAGGAGAGAGGCAGCGAGAAACGAGTGACTGATGGTGGTGGCGAGGGGGTTAAAGGGCGAGAGGTGGTGCTGATTATCGGTGGGGGTGGTTCCTGCTGTCCACAAAGAGTCGATCTTTGCGAGTGGGCGCGACGGGATGTAGTGGAGTGAGGTGTGGATAGATGGTGTAATGGACAAGAGAACGTAACGTCGCTTTGCACGCGCGCGAGAGAGAGAGAGAGAGAGTATCAAGGTGGTGGTGTGGTGGTGGGGTAGCAGCTATGGGGGGGAGGTGGTCGAGGAGGAAGCAAAGAAGCCAGAGACAATGCTCTCAATGCTCGTGCGTGCCCCGGTTTGGAGCGTGGTGTGGTCGCCGGGGGGTCCTGAGGCCTGGTCCTCGAGCAGGTTGCAGGTGCAGGCAGTTGTCGAGTGTGAGGTGGAAACAATCACGAGAGAGTTGAAGGGTGCTGCCGTGTTACTGCCGTGTCGTGTTGCACCGGCATGGGTGGGTGTGGCCATTTCGTCCTTGTCGTCCCCCCAGTTGCACATTCACTTTACGCAGGACCCTCGAGGCATCGAGACCCTGCTGCTGCTGCTGCTGCTGCTGCTGCTGCTGCTGCTGCTGCGTGTCGTGCAGCAAAGCCGATCGAGAAAAAAAAAAGACTCTGCCGCCTCTCTCATGCATGGCGGGCCATAGTTTTCTTCCTGCTGCATTTGGTAGCCCGCCCGTGTTGATTATGACGGCAGCGAGCCCGTGGAACCATGGGCATACGGCCACCGTACCCGCACGAGCTGTCAGGACCCTTACCGTCCTTAGTTTGTCTCGCATGGCAAGCCAAGAGGCTAGAGTGTTCCGACGGGTCGACCCAGATGGGAAGGGCCATCCATGGTGGCGTCGGTTCCTGTCCTCTGTTACCGCCTGCCGCCTGCCGTCTGCCGTCTGCCGCCTGCCTGCCTGCGTTTGCCTGTTGTCTAACGCGTCTGCTGTCATGCAGAGCTGCAGAACGCAGAACGCAGAACTGGAAACAGCAGAGTAGTAGTGGGCAGCACGTCGGGTGGGTCGTAAGTGCTGCAGATAGCCCTGGGCCCTGGTGGCCTGGAGTCTAGGAGAATGTACGGCAGAGGGCACGGCTGATATGCAGCTTCACCGCCTCTCTCCGTTGCTCTGTCCAGCTCTCCAGGTCTCATTCCCAGGTGGAGGTACCAGGAGGAGAAACTGGATTCCTAGAACTGGCCACTGGCTCCATTGCATTGTTGTTCGGCATGGCTGGCTGCTGCCTCGCTGCTGCCTCGCTGCTTGCGGTCGAGGCCACAGGGCTCATGGACGCCTGACGCCCGACGCCATGGAGCCTCTCCCGCGGCAGCGACGCCCAACGCCAGCCTGCCAGCAGCACCTGTCCGGGTGGCGTTTAGCTACCCTCTAACCGAATAGACAAGACGGAGAGGGTCGCCTCTCTTGTTTCCACCTCCCGACGGGAACCATAGTTGAATGTGGTTACCCTCCCACCCTCATCGACGAGCTGCAACCAACTGCAACGCTGCCGAGGCAGGAATAATGGAGAGGCTAATGCCGCAGTGAGCTTGTATCAGGTTCGGGAACGCAACCCAAGGCACCAACCTCTGTTTCAGATTCCACCTTATTTGCGAGCTGACGTGAAAGAAACGAGAGAAATGAATGAACTTAGTTTTGTACGCGTGCCTGTGGGATGGCTGCGGCACGAGGGGGAGGAGCAAGCCAGTAGCACCTTTCATATCCATGCATGCAGGAGCATCATGTTCAGACAGGAGCATCATCTATCACATGCAGCAGGGTCCTTTTTTTTTTCTTTCTTCCAAGAGTCGAGAGTCAGGCGTGCCGAGTCGGCACGTCCAAGCAAAGTCTGCAAGTTGATCTGCGATTGCAGCGCGTGCCCATCCGTGTCAGTCGGAATGCCGTCCACACGCCAGAACATTGTGGGTTCACAACCTACCCCGACGAGACCGACGCGCGCTTGCGCCGTAGTATGGCCCACTCGCAAGCAAGCCTGGAGAGTAACGCTGTGGGACTAATACGCCACGCCTCCCCCACTGTCTACCGCGGTCACAGAGGTCGACTTTTCTGTGTATTGCCTGATCCGACCTGACCAACAACCTGGCCTTGTAATTCTTCCTGACATTTTGACCTGGCCTTGGCGAGCTATAAACTTCATTCGCGCGTTCCTCTCAAATAAGGACGTGACGCATCTCCTCTTCAAGAATTGCATGTTATAGCTATCACGTCTGTCCCTTGCACTTGAAAGATATATGAGAAATGCCAGTGCTCGCGCCCCACTCTGATTGGAACACGGACGCGGACCCACCGTGTCTCCGCGGCATGCACTGGCACAGAGCTCAATTCGATCAAGGAGCGCGTCGCACGCTCCATTACCCTTTTATGACAAGTAGTAGCCCCAGTCCGCTGCTCCCTACATGCTTAATCGGGGCCAAGGATCAATAGTCCGTTGCACGCATCCGCGCAGCCAAACGAGATCAATCTGGCAGTTTGCGGCACACAGAGGCGGGTTGCTGCAAACAGCGGAAAAAGAAAAACGCGGTCSAGTYTGWCCGCCCGYYGGWCGMYGRTTCGSMSGMKSAACGAKGMGGMGACASGACATGAACGCSAGGCCYAGCYKYCATGSACATSCKGGGCRMATGTCYCRARGMCAASACWMCCGWSTSGSACKMTCAGACGKCGAGCAYCSCKGCWGCSGTTCCGWCAWGASGMARCATSKCSRYCACTYWGTC
>PQXP01000119.1:0-64485 GCA_002973495.1 Apiotrichum akiyoshidainum
GGGGGTGATGGCGGCAATAGAATTAGTGCTATCGCTGGACATGTGCGCAGCATGTGGTTGGGTCGCGTGCCTCCTGTGCCATGTGTGGTGACCAAGTATAAGCGGCCATGGTGGACTCTGCAACCAAGTCAGCATACCTCACGCACGTCACACTTGAAGACGCCTCTGCAGATTCTGGAATGCTTCTGTTGCATCTGAGCACCCGTCACATCATGAGTGTGGAGTATTCCGAAGAGGCTCGGCTGAACTTGGTACTGGGACCGAGGTTTTAGGCGGAATATGCCACCAACAGCTGGTGAACACCGAGACGTTGCAGCGAAATTACGTAACTGTTAGCAGAGAGTATGAGAACATATCCCGTGGTTTGCTTTCCCAAGGAGGGTGCTTTGTCGCAACAACGTGCCTGTAACTCGTGAGGCCGTGAGCTTCCAGTGAGCAGCAAAGCAGGGGAAGTGTACGCAACAGAGCATGCAGCGCCTGCGATCGCTCTGGCGATACTGGGTTCAATAGTCAGATCAATGAGATCTTGAACACATCGGGGTCCTAGTGTCGCCACGGTGCAGGCCTGAATAATGGCGGAATGTAAGTTGCCCACAACCCACAACGACGGCGGTTCCTGAGCAGCGGAAAATGCTTCTGGGGGCGGACGCCGACACAAGTTAGGGTAACCTCGCGGGGGAGAATTGAAAGTTTAGTTTACATGAGAAGGTAATGGCAATAGCTCGTCAGTTGGGCGTCCATCGAGCGGACATGCGGATGGCGGGCTCCGGAGCGGAGCACGGAGAAAGGCGGCGGCAGGAGCCCTGCCATGAGACGTAGCACCCGTGGCGCCCAGCAGCCAACGACAAGCTTCGGCTTGATCCCGAGTCTCGGAAGTGGAAATAGCAATTGGCGACAACGACCCTTCACCGGACCAAGCAGCAAGTTGGTACGTGGTGGATCACACAGAGGCACGCATGCATGCACATCAGGAAAACCCATCCCCCAGGTCCCAAACTTCACAATGCGGCCGACCCAGTTTGTTGACAGCTCAGGGGATGTCCCACGATCAGGCAAAGAGACTCCGTGCGGTATCGCAAGAGTGGCGCCACCTTTGACCTATTACAGGAACCAAACGATATCCAAAGCGACTGGGGTTGTGGGTTTGTGGGCTCGCGGGCCATTTTCAGAACCATTCCCGCGCCATGGCCGTCCATGTATGAGCTCCAGAGGCGTGGTGGCAGGGCGAGGCAAGCTTTACAGTCGTATCCGAGGTGCTAGGCTGTCTCCATCCCGCGATACTTTACATCACAGCCGTGAAAGCTCATCAGCATGCTTCGGACCTCTCCCACCACGCCGTCGGCCTGATCAGCCGAGTCTGAGGTGCGCAGGCCGCGGAGATGGATATTGTAGGACGGCTGGTACGGGCTGACGACGCATCCCCTAGTGGGTTCATGCTGCAATGCCGACCGACGTAAAGGGCAGGCTCGGCGCAGGCACACTTATGAGTTGGAACCAGGGACAGCGTCGGACGGGACGGCCAAGACCAGCATGCAGCGTGCAGCGTGCAACCCACTGTGTTCCGCTCATGTTTAACAGAGTGAGATTGTCTGTCGCAGTATCCATATCCGATGCGCGGAGGATGCCCACAACGTTGGCGATCGGAGCGTGTTGCGGTCGTTCTCCTGGAGAATCGCGTTACAATTTGCTTCGGCCGTAGCACTATTCTGCGCACTGAGACATAGGAGATCAGCAACACCCGCCTCTGTTCCAGATGTCATTCGCCGCATCAAGGAAAAGAAAAGAAACATTTTGGGGGCTTGCTGCCTCTGCGGGGTAGGCCACGGGGATGCGCGGGAGTTGGTTGTTGATGATGGACGTTCGAGATAGCTTGGATGCACATGCCTCACGGGGCGCAGAGGGGCCGAGGTATGTGATCCTGTGGCTGCGACAGCATGGCTGCGTTCCGTCGCGCTCGTCGACCTGCTGGCGGCCATGATGGCGTTGTGGCACGGGGTCTGGCGTAAGGGGCTGACTTTGTGGTCGCGGATGTCAAGGTAGTTCCTTACTCAGAATCTACACAGGTTAGCTGGGCTGGAGGCCAGGAGGGTCCTGGAGGCAAATCTGTAAGAGGACAGGGTAATGGTGTGGGTCGGTAAAGTGGGTTCATACGTTGGGACGCTGGGAGGACGGGGGGCACGAGTATTCTTCACTCCCACTCGCCCTCCCCACGGCACGTTAGCAGAAACAACAGCAGCGGGTCACGACGCCGATCTTGGCGCATGGTGCGCGTGGTACACCCACCTTTCTCCTGGTGAGCTCGTGACCCGCTTGGGTCCATGTCCCTACCCGGCTAAACTCCCAGGTCAGAGCCAGCAAGTCATGCATTCCTGTCACTCTGCGAGCTCATCCTGGATCAGGTTCCGGGCACCTGCTTGTCAGCCTCTCATGTGTACACACCCCGTCGGCCCAGCCGAGAAAGCAGAGGACCACGAAACGTACACAGAGAGAACATGGGGACACTACGTGATCCGTGCCGCTCCTGCTGATCATGCATGCTGATCAGATGCTGATCCGTCCTCCGTCCGCATGTGCTAGCAGCAGGCTGATGTCATTTACGCTTGTGTCGGCTGACGAAATGTGGCCTTCAAGACAATGGTGAGCGGTCGTTCACGAGGTCAGCTTGCGTTTCATGCATGTCTAAGCTGGGCGCGCTGGGCTGCGCTGAGGAGTGTGGGTTCGACACCGGTTACGTACAATCCTCAAATGATCCTTACCCCGGCAACCTTCGGCAGATGCCTCGACTCCTAAAAGCCCAGAACTGACAGTCGCCGTTTTTTGAGTTGTGGACGTCCCTTAGAATCAGCTCAAAATGTCCAAGGCAGTCTCTGCCATTACCGCTTTCGGTGACCCTGGTATCCTTGCCCCCGAGCTCCTTCAATCCCATGCCGCCCCCACGGATGTAGGTTTTTCCAAAGTTTATGTCCAAGGTGTACTAATAAGGCGACAACAGGTGACGATTTTGGTGGTGAGCATGCCGAACTGCCGCCGATCGAGAGGAAGGAACGGAGGCAGGTACGTCAGCTGTAGTCGAACTGTTGGCCTATTTCTGCCTTCCCGAGCACCGATGGAAGGCGGAAATAGGCCAAGGGAGGACGTCCCAGCTGCTTGTCATATGATCCCCCTCTGCTCTCATGGTCAATCATTTTGCTCTCTGGTTGCCAGCAAGCCGTCCACTACGCGAGGCATGTACCGGCGGTGACTTTTTGCGGTCTGCATGAGAGACACCGGCGCATGCACAGAGAGACCCGGTACCTGATCCAAGGAAAGTACGAGAGACCTGAATGAGGGGGCATCTTTGGCACCGGGACACGATCGTCGACTCTCTTGTGTCCTTGTGCTTTCTGCTACGGGCATGGGAAACTTCCAGCATCACGGGTGGCTTGGGCACGGGATATTGCAGCTGGCCCTCCCTTTGCTCCCCTCAGATGAGTCAATCGGCCTTTCACACACCAGCTGAGCCGTCGCCCCTGGGCTGACTGCCAAGCCCCTCCCCTCCCCTCCCCCTCCCCCGCCAACGTCGGTTCTCGGTCTTTTGCGCTACGGCTTCTCTGCCGTGCCCAACTACCCTGCGACTCCGCCGCCCCCGCCGCGCCGCGAGCGCGAGGCCAACCGCACGCTTACGCCCGGCGAGCCGCTTCGCATCGCGTTCATGATCCAAATGCCCATCCGGGCTGCCGACGCCGAGCGGGAGCGCATGGCCCGTGAGCGCGAACGCGACGAGGACGAAGACGAGGCCGGCTGGCGCGCCGGCATGGAGCTCGGTGTCTGGGAGGGCACCCTCGACGGCGCCGTCACGCCGCCGACATCCACTTCCCAGTCCCCTCCAAATGCACCGCCCTCGCCCCGCGCCCCGACCTCCTCGCCAGTCGAGTAAAACTGCAGCAAATGCAGGTGAAACATTGTTGCGGCTCCTTGTGGGCGCAACCCACCGCCAACTACAGCCACACACAACGCCTGAACCTGATACCGATACCGATACCCATACCGCCTTGGACCTGCGCGCATCCTCCCGCGCGCGCTGTAGCACTCACTGTACAATATACGATACGAGACGAGTCAAGACGAGAGGAGACGCGATCTACTCGCCCATCTCAGCCGCCGCCGACGCCAACGCCGACGTCCGGACGCACCGACCGACGTTGCGCAATCTGACAGCTACCGTTGCTAGTTGCTAGACTACGACATGGACTTTGTTGCTGCTGCTGCCTGACCACGGTCCGCGATCCGGCCATCTCGAGCAGACCTGCTGATATTGGTTTCGTGTTTTTACTGACGAGCTGCTGGGAACGCCGTATACCCACCAACACGCAGGGGGGTACTGGCCTAGTATCTCGTTGTCGGCGTGTTGTCCACGGAGCGGGTGTGCGAGCCACATCATGCGGCCCTGAACCACAAGCAACGCGAAGCAGAATGGCACAGCCACTGGTAGGAGCTGGAAGGAGCGTACGGCGGCGGCTGGAGCGACTGGCGCCGCGAAGGAAGGGAAGGCGGGCCAGGAAGGGCAGCGAGAAAGGAGCGCGAAGAGCATTGGAGCAGTCGAGTGGCTGCGTGGCACTGCACTATCGACTGCGCGACTGCGCGACTGTAACACTCAACACCGCATGCCACGCCTTGTACATGTGACGACGGCCGGCCGTGAGGAGAGAGACACTACTGCTACTCTGGTAGCACTAGCCACTTTTTTTCCATTGCCATGCACAACAGAGCGGTACTCGAGGCTAGAACGTCCTCGCAGACCACCATAGCGCTCGGTAACATAGCCGTTGCTGGAGTGAGTTTACGTAATACACCGACAAGGGCTAAATGATGAGGATCGCCGTCCTTGCCATCATTGCTTGCGTTCTCACCATCACGGCAGGTCTGTCGAGCGAGCATGGCCACGTCACGAATGACTTTAACGCAAGGACGTCTGCTGCTCTCCCTTGGGCCGTCATTTGCAGCCTCCGCCGCCTCGGTAGGTAAAAGGGGCCCGCGGGTGAGTTGTCCCCTCTGCCACTCGCCACTCGCCACTCGCCACCCTCTCTGCCCTCCTCCCTCTGCCCCACCCAGCGCCCAGCGCCCTCGCCTCCGGACTGTCACTGTCACTCTACAGATGCATGCGTTCGTGCCTGTGGGCTCGCGCCGCTCGCTGCTGCCTCGCGCCGGGCTGTCGCGCCAGCGGCGACCCGTCCCCACTCCCCAGGGTGGACGGCTGTCCCTCAGCCAGCCAGCCGCGGTGGACACCGCGGCCAACATCAAGCCCTCCAGCATTGGCGTCCACCAGCTCTCCCTCCTCACACTGCCCCCGTCAGCGACCTCTCGCTGGCCAGGGACGCCACCCGCTCGGGCGTGCAGTCGACCACGTCGCCAGGCCGCCACGCGTCCGTTCTAACGCTCGCCTCGGGCCGTATCTCGCCGCCCCCGACCAGCACGACAGCTCCAGCACGACCCCCTTCCCACCCGCGCAGCTGTACTACTCACTGATTCGCCACGGGCCGGTCGCGACCCAGAAGCAGCTCGTAGAGACCCACGCGCTTCTCAGCGGCGGCTGGCCGCTCACCGTCACCCCAGAGCATCTCCACGAATACCTGGAGATTGTCGCCTCTCTTGAGAAGACTTCGTCCTCTTCTGCGTCAGCTCGAGAACCCTTTCGAGGAGGGCTGTTCTCGGTATCTGGCGATCCTCTCAAGCCTTTCCCCGGCCAAAAGCGCACTCAGCCATATCGATTCCCGGGTGAGCCGTCTGCAGACACAGAGGCGAGGAATAGCGTCATGGTGGGCCTGCCGGGCTGTCGTGTGCTCGCTCTTTCAGCTCAGTACCTTGCTCAGCACGGCCTCTCCATGTGCCATCACTCGTGTACAGTACCATAGTCAAACCAGAACGTTGTAGCCGAGTATATCCGCACCCTTAGCCGCCCCGGCATCGTCGGAGCTGACGCCGTGGCTATAGCTGCTATCATTATCCAGGCCGGCAACTGCTCGAGGCAATGAAACAATGTCAAGAAGCAACAGAGTACATTACATGATGATACGTCGACTGTCGTGTCTGTCCAAATAAACTAACTAAACTACCTAACGCTTACTTCTTCCTGGTTCTTCATCTTCGTGCATAGTATCGTGTGTCTTGCTTGGTATCGATCTTCTTCTTCGCTTGGGTCTTCGTCCGGATCGTCTGGGCTCGGATCATGATACAACAGCCAGCCCGCTGGCGCCATTTCATGGTCACGTGCCCCACGCGTAGCCCTCGAGCTGGTTGAGGAACGGCTGGATGCTCATCTCGAACGCTGCCGAGTTCTCGAGCCCCGCATAGTCGATGAGCACCGACGCTGCGTCGGGCCAGAGCGGGATGGTCGGGCCGGCAGCAACGGCCGGCTCGCCGCCAAAGATGAGCCCCTGCCCGAGGCCGGCCGCGAGCGTCTGTGAGGCCGCCTGCTGGTTTCCGCCCGACGACAGGCCGCCAGCACCGGGAATGTCGAGCTGCATGAGGTTGTTCATCGACGCCGCGGCGGGGCGCACGGGGGCCAGCGGGTTCGGGAGGTTGAGGTGCAGGAACGAGTCGCGGCGTTCGTGGTCCAGGTCGAGCGACGGGTCGCGCTCGCTGTCAAAGCTCTGCCGGTCCTGGCGATCGGGGAGGCGCTCGCGTTCGCGGCTCTCGCGCTCACGCTGCCGGGGGCGTGCGGACCGCTGAGCGAGAAGGAGGCTGTGCAGCTCCTCGTCCTTGCCCTCGCTGCTTGACGAAGTCTTCTCGCGGTCGGTGGCACGATGCCTCGCTGCGTCGAGCCTCTCACGCGCGCGCTTCCGCAGGCTCACGAGCGTGCTCAGGCCGTCCTTGACGCGGCACCCGTCGCGGGCAGCCGCTGACAGGTCGCACACAATAGAAAGGCCAGAAAACGCCGGGGTGGCAAATCCGCACGTCGGCGCTTCAATCGGGATAGCAGCAAGACAAACGGCAGCCGAAAAGGCGTGGAACCAGAAGAACCACCTGAATAGTCAGCAAATGAACGCCACTGTGAAAGCTTACCATCGCTCAGCCAGGGCAGGAGAGTAGAGCACCAGCTGCTTGACGACCTGGACGACCTCCTGGGCCGACTCGTAGAGTGCGACAAAGGCAGCAGCGAACGTGCCGTGCGAGGGAGCGGCGGGCGACGCCTTGAGGGCCTGGACGAATGCTGCGCGGTTCAGGTGGAGGCGCGCCTCTGCAATAAATAGGCGGATACCAAAGCGCTGCAGAACAAGGTGGGGGTGAATTGAGGCGTCGAGGGGGAGGTCCTGGATGGCAACGGAGCACATGAGCGACTCGGGGAGAGACTTGCGGACTGGGTATTAGCACGTGCGTGGAGCGATGTGACTCTTGCGGTAGTACTCACATTCCTGAATCTCCTGGTCGAGATCGACAACCGCAGAATACGGCACCGGCGTCGGCTGAACCTGAATGTCCACAACGCGCTCGAGCATCTTGACGAGCATGTGCTTGGCGTGGTGGTATCCCGCCTGGTCGACGAAGAAGACGCCGTCGGCCCCGGGGTACTTTGTGTCGGCGTGCCGGTTGCTAAGGCCACAGGGACGTCCAAAGCTGAGCGCCTGAGTGCGGTCATATTCCTGCAAGAATGTTAGCAATGGCGGCTTGTGAAACAGGCATGGCACATACCATGAGCTCCCAGTAGACCTTTCTGCGCTCGTCCACGTCCCTCGAATCGAGGCCAAACGCCTCGCCKTYRYGGWRACRGACCGACACTGAGGGCGATCTTGACTGCGTTGCCGAGGACGGGCCAGTAGGACTCGCCGCCGTTGCCTTCGTTGTCGTTCAGCACGTACGTGCCGAGTAGAACCATGGCCTGGACCGTCGCCACACTCGACTTTTGGTGGGTGCGTTCGAGGCAGTCCTTGCCGAGGAGGAACAGCTCCCTGCTGCGAGGGTGGAACGGGGGGCGCGAGAGATCGAACATGACACCCAGGGCCATTGCGAAAAAGACACATGCCAGCTGGTGCGGGTGCGCGGTACCCTCGTACGCGGCAGGGAGATACTCGTTCTCGAATGTTGGACGGGGAATCACCTGGTGGCTTGGAAAGTAAAGTTAGCCGCCACTCTGCCGCAGATCCGGATTTGTAAAACGTACATCCAGTTCACGTGGTCCCAGTACGCCTCGGCCATCGCGCGACCCTCGTCCCAGTCGGGAAGGCGGGCGTGCAGGTCACCCAGGTAGATGCTGTCCGCGGTGCCGGGGCGGCCGACTCCCATCGAGCGCACCGCGACGCCGCTCAGGACGCTGCCGCCGAACGCGGCGCTCATGCGGCGCTCATGCTCAGTGTCCATGTTCTGCAGCAGCAGCGAGTCATCGGGAGACG
Organism: Apiotrichum akiyoshidainum; assembly: GCA_002973495.1. Lineage (NCBI taxonomy): Eukaryota > Fungi > Basidiomycota > Tremellomycetes > Trichosporonales > Trichosporonaceae > Apiotrichum > Apiotrichum akiyoshidainum. The sequence continues at coordinate 8,367 of PQXP01000119.1, forward strand.
AGTCGACGGCGTGGTCGCGGTCATGATCATCGCGGTCGCGGAGGTATGCGCTGCCCGCCAGACTGCCGACGTAACGCGCGGCGCCGCCAGTGCTGATGGACAGAGTGCCGGCGGTGGTGGAAACATGCGGGTCGCCGTTGTTGCCCCGCGACGAGTCGGGGCGGCGCGAGCTCGAGGACAACTGGGCCTGTGTCATGGTCGGTGTCGGGAGCGCACGCTTCTCGGCGCCGGGGGTGGATCCAGGGCCAGCCGCGGAGCTAGCCGCCGGGGTGAGAGGCATCGCGGGGGGGTTGGCTGCCTCGCGCGAGCCGTCCTTCATCGCGGCCTCGAGGACAGCAATTCGCTGCTGCAGCTCGGAGACGGGTTCAGGCCTGATGTTAGGGCGGAATCGCATGGTGACTTACTTTTTCCTGCGCTCGCGCTCCATGACGCCGTCGGGACAGATGGACGCGCAGCCGCGGCGCTCACACATGGTGCACGGCCATGCCTTTGAGCACTTGAGCTTGAGTCTGTGGGGGTGAGTACATGCGGCATGGATAGATAGGACGAGAGGGGGGCAAGTAGATTGGTTCGGGTGCAGCAGGTCGGCTTCGGGTAGGCCGAGCGGTGAGGCGCATCTCGGTCTTCTGCGTGTGGCTTGCGCCGATTCGGCGGAAAGGACTCACCTGCGGCACTCAGCACACGAGTACCTCTTCCTGCCGCGCTTCCTGCGCTCGGGGAGGACGACGCCTGTGCTGGTGGTGCCGTTCACGGCGCTAGCTGCCGCCTCGGCATCCCTGCGGGCCGTGACGACGGTCGCAGGGCGGTCGGTTGGGGACGACGGGCGGGGTGCGATGGCGATAGTGGGCGGCATCGAGGGGGAGAGGGAGAAGGAGGGCACCTGGGGGGAGGTGGACAGCGCCTTGGGGTCGATGGTGTTAATGTTGGAGGTGTTAATCTTGGCTGTATGTGGGGTGGGGTGGAGGTTGTCGGTGAATGAGCCGGAGGAGGCCGGGTCGGTGGAGGACGGGTTGTTCAGTGCCAGCAACGGGAGCGGGTTCGCAGATTCAAGATCTGCGTACTTGGCCTTCTCGTGGCTGGTGTCCAGTGAGTGGAGGGGAGGGGGGAGGGGTGGAGGGGGGTAGGAGATGGTGACCGACTGCGCAGTAGGGGTGTCGGCGGGGACGGTGATGGTGGTAGGGGATGGAGGAGGCGACGAGGAGAAAAGGGGTGTTGTTGTTGCTCGAGGCGATGATGAAGTAGTACTTTCAGGTCAGGTCGGGGCAGGTGCTGTGGTGAGCGATCCTGGATGCCTGGCCTCGACGGTCGCGGCCTGGAGCGTCAAGTCAATGTGGGGAACGGGAGCGAGCGCGCGAGCGAGCGCGTGGTGATGCCGGCGGCGGATAAACGAATCGCGTGGACGGAGAAAGTTTAGGGCCGGGGAGGGTGGGGATCGGAAGGCGCAAGGTGGGCGGGGGCGGGGGCGGGGGTCGCAGGGTCGCCGCTGGACGTGTTGCTCTTGGTGATAGCAACACCAAACGTAATGGGAGCGGGGGTGAGAGTGGGTGGAGGGCAGCAGATAACGGGGTAGTTTGGGGTACAAGTGGGAAGGATGTAGGTGAGATGAGATGAGATGGTGGAAGATGGAGAAGATGTGGGAGAAGAAGATGAAGGAAGATTCAAGGACGATGTTTTTGTGCAGATGGCGCGCAACAGTTTGCTGGGTGTGATAAGCGCGGTCCACCCATTGGCGCCAGATAAGTCAACCGCGCAGTGGCCGCCTCTGCTCCTACTCTCTGGTCCCCTCTTCGCTTTCTCTTCTCTTCTGCTCGCTGCCGTCGTCCCCCTCCCCTCCCCCCCCCTCCCCTCTCACACCACCATCCTTCCAGCCCTTCCTCTCCCGCTCCCCACTTCCCCAGACTCTCCTCTCCACGGGGCAGGACCTCCGTACCTCGACACGAGCACGAGGACCTCGTTGAATCCGAGTGTGAGAGCAACATGGGGGATATGAGAATATCCGCCCGGGCCCCCACGACTACCAACGGCTGCCCATCGACGCTCATTCCGTCTTCCAAGGTACACCCCTGTGCTCTCTCTCCCGCCCATCGCCCTCGCGTATCCAGGACTGAAACAGGATCTGGATCTGGAAGCAAGCAGGCATCTCCGAACAAGCTGCCACCCGAGACGATCCAGAAACTGCCACAGCACTATCATCGACTCGCCAGACTTGTTCTCGTTTCTGTCGGTCTCTCGGTCGGTCTTCTCTCTCTCTCTCCTTCTCTGGAATCACCGAACAGCTACGGCAACGTCCGTTCTGCCCCGAAAGCCGTCAGCACCGACAACAAACTGTCCGCGTTGCACTGTTGCCCGCATGTGCGGGGTCACCGCGAGACTGATTGCAGTTGGAGCGCCTATCTCCGCTCCGGCCACTATCGGAGAATGGACGTCACGACTGCCGCAGCCCATTGGCCCGCACATGAGCGCCCGCTTTTTTTTCGATTTTCAAGGTTGGCGCGTGATCATGACCCGAAAGCCCAGAAGACAGAAGACGACGATGGGCGGCCTGTCAGCCGAGTGGAGGGCAGCCCGTCGGGTTTACCGAAAGGTACCGAGGTGACTGCCCCCACCCATGGAGGCGTGCGCCGCTGCCCGTGCTGGCGGTGGCCCGACGCCATGCGCTGCACAGAGAGGCGGAGCACTGTGCCACACCAATCCAGCCAACCAGCCAACCACATTCTCCGGTCCAAGCTCCGATAGCCCCGGCTTGCCAGTATTGCTGTTGATTATTGGACAGAGATAGCGTGGGCCCCGGCGACGCCGTGCAGCTGACCTCTGGTGCCCCTCGATCGCCGACACTCCAATCTGTCATCGTCGAGCTCCTATTTCCATTTCCACAACCAACCCACAACCTTGGATATTGCCGCTGCCGTTGCCGCTGCCGTTGCCGCTGCCGATTCCTGTGCCGCTGCCACCGCAGCCCACACGCCAACGCCAACGTCTGCACTCCCTCGCAGTGCCTCTTCATAGGCCAGGGGCCCCCACGCCCCGGCTATTCTCACCATTCACAACTAGGGTTGTCTCTCAGAGGTTGCAATTCTATGCTACAATATCGACTGAAGCATCTGCGGGGTGGCGGCGGAGGGCACCGCAGGGTGGACCGTAATAATGAGGGTGTGGAGTTGAGGGAACGAGGGGCGAGGCTCGGTGTGGCCCTCTGTGAGGATCCCAATTGTCCAGAACCGAGATCCCTTATTCCAGAGTTTCGGCCATGACAACCTAACGTGGGCAGGACGCATTCCATCACTTTCTTGGTTTCGTGTCTGGATCCATTTTGGGCTTGGAATTGTTGGAAAACAAACATTAGCGACCCTCCAAAAGCGGCCCGCGAGCGGTGTCGAGCCCTGGAGTCGGCTTAGTAACAATTGTCTGGATAAACCGTAGCACAGCAGCGGCACAGCACTCACTCGCGAGTTCCTACTCCTCGCCCCCATCGTCGCCGCTGATTGCATTGTAGCGTCCGCGACTCGGCGAACGCCGGCTGCCGCTATGCGATCGGGAGGTGGAGGTGCCACCACGCATCAGCGAGTCCCACACCCCAGTAACGCGATTCAAGAGCGACCCTTGCGAATGCGCAGCCGGTAGCGGCGAGCCGACCCGCGACGACTGCATAGAGCCGCCCGCAGACCGCCCGCGGACCAATGAAGACCGCTCAGACTCGCTGCCCTCCTCCATTTCCTCAATGTCAGAGGCAGACATGACCTCGTCGCCATACGCGGGTGGCGAGTCTGGAATCAGCACTCGGACTTTTTCGTATTCACATACCGTCGCCAAACAGCCTGTCCATCTCTTCCAGAGGAACGCCACGGGTTTCGGGATACACTAATGTGAGCACTTCGCTATCGTTGCTCGTAAACTCACAAAAGTAGACCAGCACAAACGACACGACACAGAAGAAGGCGTGCATCGGGTAGAGTCGCCAACCGATCAGCTCCTGGAACACTGGCGTCGTTACGCCGACCCAGTAGTTGGCAACCCAGTTCTGAGACATTAGTCAGGTACTTGCGTTCGTCCTCACTGTGGCAGTCGACAGTGAGACGCCTTTGGCGCGGAAAGGCAGTGGCATGATCTCGGGGGGGTACAGCCAGGGGATCGGGCCCCAACTCATGCCAAATGCGGAATTGTAGATGATAACACAGGCCACGACTGCGGGTCAGTGCCAACCTCGCTAAGATAGCAACGCACCGGCTTTGGGTGTGAATGGCTGGTCAATGTAGATCCACCACCCCGTGGCACTCAGCGCAATGGCCATTGCGACCGCGCCGCCAAGCAGGATAGGCCGGCGTCCAACGTGATCCGTGAGCCACCATCTGGGGGTCAGTTGAAAAAGTACCAGAAAAAAAAAAGTGGGGAACGTACGGGGGAATAGAGGAGCACACGTAGAAGAGCGAGTTGATGCCGGTCATGAGAATAGCGTCGCGACCAATCCAGCCAGCCTCTGTGCRSGTCAGTGCTGATCAATTTTTCCAACCTACGCTCAAAGACCTGTAGTTTGCGATGGTCAGTTTAAAAAATATCACAACACTTCGCGACACATACGAGAGCTGGGCGTCAGCGGTGATCAGGTAAGAGTGAGAACAAGAAAAAAAAACTTACGGGCATAGTACGAGATGACTGTGGGTCAGCAAACACGTAAGAAGCTTGTACCCACCGTTGATTCCATTAAGCTGCGCAAACAGCTGACTGCTCATGGCGATGAGCACGCGGCCACGGTAGCGAGTCCAGAGCGCCTTGTACGAGCGGTCTCCGACAGCACGCTGACGTTAGTCATCCTGTAGCCAACTCAAACTCACATCAGCAAGGACGCCCTCGCGGATCTCGTTGTATTCTTCCAGCACCTTGCTGTCGCTGGTGGACTTGCCCTGGAAGTCGGCGATGACGTTCAGTCCCTCGTCGTCGTGGTCCTTGTCGATCAGGAAGCGCGGAGACTCGGGGCACACAAAGCTACCAAAACCCAGGACCAGACCGCCGATAATCTGGATCGACAGCGGGAAGCGCCACGACCAGTCCGACTGGATAAAGCTGCACGCATAGTCGATCCATACCGAGGACGAGTAGCCGACAATGTTGCCGGTAAACTCGAGAGCGCCGAGAAAGCCGCGGTGGTCTGCAGGAGAGACTGCTGTCAGCCGCAAAATTGTTGGGGATTCTGCTCACTCTCTGCCTGGTAGATCGGGACGACCATACTGACGTCAGTTATACCGCGAGTCTTGCCACCTCACCTCAGCATTCCAACGCCGCAGCCAGAGACGAAGCGGCCAAGAATCATCGAACGGTATCCAGAGCACCAGGTCTGGAAGCAGCCTCCCACGGAGAAGAGCGCCGCGCCGATGCGCATCGTCATGCGGCGTCCGTACTTGTCCGCCAGACTAGCGGCCAACAGCGATGTTACTTGCTATCAGTACGAGCCGTTGCAGCGCCGGGCGGAAAACTCACTGAACGCGCCGATCTCGAGCACAGCGACCATGCTGAGAGTTAGCGCCTGCACAGAGTAAGTAGGCTCACTTTCCTATCTGTGTCGCTGTCGGTTGGTTGACTGATTGTTAGTATGAATGTTGGCAGGGCGTCCGAGGGCGCAAGAGCTCACAGTAGGCCCTGTGCTGTCAGTTATGGCTCTGGACCGGGGTGTGCTAGCTACTCACTTGAAGTACGGTCCAGTGATGATACCTGCTGGTTAGCACTGTTCGCCCCCGACCGAGACTCACCAGACATGACTCTGCAAGCGCACGCGTGTCAGTATTCCCAGCTACGCCTGGTCAGTAGGGTACGTACCCTTGGTCATAGCTGCGATCTGTTAGCGATGTCTCGTACAGGCGCCCAACGGACGTACCCAAAGAGCCAGACGCCGATGCTGAGAAAGACGCTGACGCTGTAGAGCAGCGGGTTGCCTCGTAGGCGGTTACTCGGCATGGCTGGCAGTGTCGAGTGGGTCGAGTGGGTCGTGGGAGTGGAAGAGATGTTGATGGTGAGTAAGGTGGTGGGTGGGGTTGTTGTCTGCCGCTGTGACGTGGTGCTGATTGCGATTAAGCGATTACGATTAGGAGGGTGGTGGCGTGCCGGCTGTAGCGCGGGGAAGGCGTCGTGTGGGGGGCGCGTGTCGTGTCCAGAGAACGAACGTGGGTGGTAGTATTCTAAAGTCTAGCGATGGTGAGGAGCGGGGATGTGATGGCGACAAGAGGGTGAGGAGAGATATGGATGAGAGAGCAAGAGAGCAAGAGCAAGAGCAAGAGCAAGAGCAAGAAGAGCAGACAACTGTCCCAGGGTGGGTGAAATGGGACGGTCGGTACCCCAGAATCTGGGAAGGGGGGGGAGGGGGAATGGTTGTCACATGTTTCAGTCATCATCCATCCATCATCCATCTCCCTCTCCCTCTCTCTCCCTCTCCCTCTTGCAACCTCGGGACTCTTCTGAGACAACACAATCTACACATACATGTACCAGAGACAGCGACGACGGCAACAACAGCGACGACAACAACAACAACACTGGCAACGTTGACTGTGATGAGCAGGATTCCAAGATCAAGGGGCTCCCTCTCTCTCAACCAACAGTGCGGGTAACCCCTCCCCCTCGGCGACCTCCCCGTCTACACTCTACACAATGCATGGGCTTGCACACTGCATAGAGGCTAGTCGAGAGGGTTGGAGAGGCGGATGTGCAGCCAGCAGCTAACAGAGTCCTGGTGTTGACGTTGCTCGATGGCGCGCGCCACCTGCGTCACCGCGCCCCTTCCGATAACTGCCTTGGCTTGGTCGGCAGTTGGCCCCTCAAACTTGCCCCGAATCCTCGGGATCGGGAGCCGTGTCTCTCATACATCAACCCAACGCTGCAAACGTCAACAACTGCTTTCATCCCCCTCCAATAAAGTCGGAGCTACGAGCGGCGCGGGATCGCTGCCATCACCCAGTCCCCTGTGGACCACCATCGGACAGTAGCGACTAGGGGCGCTTGTAACGACACAGGTCAGACTGGTCTCTTAATGATACCCACTCGAGACCCCCTGTTGGCACAATGGCTCGCTCGCTTCTTCTGCATAACGAGACAGATTGCAGCTGCGCAGCTGTTCGTTCGACTCTACCGAAACACCACCCCTCTCGTCTCCGACAAGCACCGTTGGCTTCCCGACCCCATGCAGGCCAGCTGCTACTGATAAGGCTAGCATCAGAACGTTACAAAAGGAGAACCTGACTTTGCCGGGCACCCCAGCAACCAAGGCTCGGACTCGCGACCAGGACACCCACAGGCGACGAGCACAGCCCCGCGCAGGCGCAGCGACATGACCACAGACTGCGGAACGCCTCCTGCACCACAGAACCCTTTCACCGCTTGTCCTCCTCCCCGATCCTGCTCTCTGACTGTACTCACCATCGTCCCTGTCCGGCAATTCAGAAAAAGAAGCAGCACACTCAGCACCTGCGCTCGTACACATGCAGAAGCCTCGTATGGGGCTCGAACCCATGACATTTTGATATCTTAGTAGTAAGAGTCAAACTATCTACCGACTGATATAACGAGGCTGGAGGTGTCAGGGTCCCCGCGCGCGCCGCCGCGCCTGGCGGCTGAGGTCCTGTGCTGCTCGGCAGGGGGCAAACTCTCCGAGAGCCATGAGGGGTATACCTTGGGCCATGGGCCAGCAGGAAAGGCTAGCGAGATGGGTCGAAGCGGCCAGCCGCGACTGCGAGGTCCCCCCGGATGGTAAACATATCGGCATACTGCCCCCCGTCTGGAGAACCACCAGAACCGCGCGCTTCTCATTCGATGCTCAGCCCGCGGCGCGAGGGCAGGAATCGGCCGCTGAAGATAGCAGTGAATAATGGCCGCGTCGTCTTGGCGATAGGGAGCGTGAGATGTGGCGCTTTCTGTGGTGGGGAGCTCGAGCGGAGGCAGCAGCAACCCTTCGCGCTGGCGGTGAGTCCACTGACCTGGCGGTTTTGTGTCTACCGCGGCCGTGGGCTTTCTACACGGCTGGGGTCTGCTAGAACACTCCCAACGCTAGCACGGAAGTACGGAGCCAGCGGCGCCACGAGTGCCAAGACCGATCAGGTGGCGGAGCCGCAAGGGTACGGGGAAGGATCACCTCCGCTATTGGCGGAGCGAGGCGATCGTCTCGGGCTCGATCCCCAGCCCAAAACAAGCCGTACGGATGTGATGGTCCTCTGTGGAGGCATTGCTGACGAGTTGGGTTCACGACATCCGCGCTGAATATTCCACTTGAGTGGAGCTGGCACAAGCCCACCGCGCGCTGGGCCCACCCCATCAGTCCACTACGGCTTAACGGCTCCTCGCTATAATGTGAAATCGCTAACAATTAACAATGCATTCAGACCCATAGCACACGGAAATTTTACTGAGGGCAGTTACAACTGCCGCTGCACGACTCGAAACGCTCGCCGGCACTGACAAGGGCATATCATGCCCGGTTTCACAGGAGTGAACCTGTCGAGCTCGCTCCTTATATCAGCGCGTTCAAAAGCGCTTCCGGGCGCGGGTTCCCTGGTTTTAAGAACGCGCGACACCGCCCGACATAATGGGACTGGGGCCAGCGGTGCCAGGGGGAGGGATGATGCCGACAGAGGTCCTGGTGGTAGCGGTAGTAGTGCTGCTGGCGGCGTTGGAGGTAGCACCACCAGTGTTGCTGGAAGTGCTGGGCGTCTTGGAAGTGCTGGAGATGCTAGAGGTGCTGGAGGTGTTCGAGGAAGAGCTGCCAGGGGTGGAGCCGTACGTGTTCCAGGCGAACTGGATATTCTGTGTTCCTGTGAGGCCGAGGAGACCATGGGAGCACGACGAGGCCGCCGCCTGTCCGTTGCAGTTCATTGGCCTGCCCGTCGAGGGCGTTCCGCCCGTGGCGCACGAACACTGGTAGCTGCCCGTCGTCCTTCCGGTGAGCAGGGTGCCGAGGAGCCCGTCGAGGAGTCCGCACTTCTGCGTCGCGACGGAGCGGAGCGCGAACGGCTTGCCGCCGACGAGGATGCGCCTTCCAGTCGAGTCGACGCCGTTCTTGGCGCCGCAGTTGCGGGCGCAGTCGTCGGGGCCGGAAACGGTGGTGTAGCTGGTCGAGTAGCCGCCAGGAAGCGTGCCGACACAGCCGGTAAAGTCGTAGTTGTTGGGAACGAGGTAGGTTACCTTGGCCCCGATGAGGTTGGCGATGGTGGACTGGCACGTTCCGGACGCGTCTCCAGCTGAGAGTGTTAGGCTCGCAGTGCACTGTTGCAGTATATCTGAACTTACCGTCCATGACGTGAGTGGCAGAAACGTCCTTGTGGCTACAGTAGCAAGTGCCCAGGAGGTTGCCGAGGCCGAGGAAGGTGGGCTTGTTCGGGTTGGTCAAAAGGTCGATGCCCTGGGAGAAGACCATGTATTCGTAGCCCCCAGCCCTGCAGATCGACTGTACTGTTAGCCGCAGTGCAATCACCTAGTTATTTGAGTCTGATCTCACCTCGCAGCTGTTGCCCAGGACTGTTGTCTCAACAAGGTTGACAAGGAGACCCGCCACGGTTCCGAGAAGTCCGAGGACAAGGCCGTTGTCGGAGGTGAGGGAGCCGATAGCCACGCAGTTGGCATACAGGGGGTCTGTGGCAAACGCGCTGCCCATCGCGCAAAGGAGAGCGAAGAAAACAGCAAAGACCTTCATGGTGAAAGGAAGTCGGCTTAATGAGGAAGAGATTGAAGGGAGTGGACTACGGCTGAAGCTGCTGGGAGGGATGGGGTTTGGGTGTGCGATGTGGAGAGGAAGGTGGAGAGGAGCGGGCTTTATGTACTCATGCGCTCGAGGCGGGGAGGTGGCAATTAGCTGGGGGCTTCATTGCACAACAGACGAGTTCTCTACCTCGATCTGTTTCCCTCCGATGCCTCTTCAGAAGAATAGAGCGGAACAGGAGAGGGCGAAGTTCGTGTCGAGAGTCATGGGGTCAACGTTGACTTAACGAGGGCGTTGTTGCTTGGATCTACCTCCCGATTGGACAACCCCACCAAGATCGCCTCAGCGCCCATAAATGTAGCAATCACGACGATCGGTGAACAGAAGACGGTGCGAGAAGCGTCTTGCTCGCCATCCTGCTAACTGTGATCTCAGGAGGACGCGGATGTTGCGGATGTTGGATGTTCGCTATCCTGCTCGAACGCGCAGTGATTGGCTGAGGCGACGACGTCGCCCGCCTCATTATCTATGGAGGGTATGGACATGACAATCGGTCAGGATGACAGTACGCGCACATGAGCAGATCTTATCCTTTCCAAGCCGCAGGTCGAGGTTTGCCATATTCTGCCCGCCACATGCAGGATCGTAATGTTGAAAGTTGGTATCCGCTCAGCCACCATGAGGGAAGAGACTTGGCAATTAGGATATCAGACGTCCATTAGAGTCTTACTTACGACCACACAGCCTGCATGTTCTGTCTGCCCTCACATGTGACTGGCAGTCGTGGTCGGATAGAAGATCTCATGTGGCGTGTTAAAGTCTTGGCGTCCACTATTGGGCGTCAGGGCATTGCCGACCCGCGAAAGACCAGACCAGAGTTCCTGCGGGGCCAGTCGATTTCTCCCCACTCGACCACTTTCCACAGTTGCCCAGGTCTTTAGCAGCCACCACAGTTCTGTTGGTGTACCGCAACTCTGTAAAGACGCAAGAAAGAGGATTATTCAGTAGCTTGAGGACTTTCACAATGCCTGGCCCGACGGAATCGCACTGGTCAGGCCCGGAGGCCCACCGACGCAGCTCGCGTTCCCACGCTGCCGCAACCTGCCGGCGACATTTAGAACGCACAGGAACACAGTAGCTAGGACTCTCCAGAACACCGATAACGCGTCGCCCACGCTCCCGAGACCGGCGAAAAGTGGTGTTATTTGGAACCCATCATCCCAGTGGACGCCGAAGTTAAAAGTTACCGAGGACAAAAGAGCCAATTTCGCCCCTGAGTTCGAGACTTTGAGGCGTTATTCCTCTGCTACTGTTGCAGGATCTCGGATCTCATCTCATCCCAGCTGGCCTTGATCGAACCTACATGCCTACACAAGCTGCAAAGTGATTGGTGAAATGATGGAGAGGCAGTATAGGGTTGTCGAGTCGGCGCGAATGGGGACTTCCGCGGACAATTCTTTTGGGGTCAGGGTGCAGGGAGACGGTGAGGCCACATGTGTATGGAGAGTCGTCCGATCTCACTTCTTAAGCTTCTGACTCCTTGACGATGCCGATGCCCTCCGTGGTCCCTTCACAGCAAGAGTACTATATAGCCCTCAGGAGGCTACCAAGACTCTCCAAGCTCAAGTTCTTGGGGCAAGGGAAGGTTCTACAGGACAGCGTAATTGACCCGCATATCTATAGCATTCACCGTAAGAATTCCTGTTCCCCCTTCGGTTATCCACTCCTCTCGTTGACCGCCCTTTGAATTCGTTGCTACCCTCAACAGTAAGACTTTGGTTGGGGGAGGCCCGAGGCCCATGGTGCTTCCGTCATGGTACTTGGCTTCTCCCTTTGCTCCAAGAACCTGCATTTTCTCAACCAATACATTTCTGAGCTGCTGTCTTCAGCTCCTGGAGGCGGGCAAACTCGACACAGCACCGACAGGCCTTTAGGCATGCTCGGAGACATAGCTCAGTTGGGAGAGCGTACGACTGAAGTCCAGTTCCAGTTGTGCTGACGCGGCTTGTTCGCTGTCACTACTTCGTACGGTCGCCGGTTCGATCCCAGCTGGCTCCAGCAAGCCCGCTACTCGGCGGTGCTTCTCTTTTGCTACTGACGAGCAGTAGGAACGAGCTGTGAACAACACACCCTCTCCCCCTCCGCAGCTGGCGCCACAAGAGGCCTGGTATCAGTTTCGAATTCTTGCGTTGCTTCTTGCGTCGAGCGACCGCCACAGCGACCACCAAGGCTTTCGTTGGACAAGGCGCTAGCGGGAGATCGACATCTCGGTTGGTAGGAGGTAGTGCGGTCTTGGCATCATGTACATTGTTGTTTAATTGCATACCAGCGGAGCATCTCTCCGTCGCGTCGACAATCCCCCAAGCGTAGGAGGTAGCCAGATAACACGTCCGATATCGGCATTTCTCGGCTCAACTCCTCATCGGACCCGTCTTGCTCATTCCCCCTGTGGACGGCACAGGCGGTAGATCGGAAGCAAGGTACTGCCAACAAGCCGTTCCCGGACTTGTACAGCCATGTGCATCCCATGCGGACACTATATCCCACAGACCCTTCCTTGCCATCTATTTCTCCATTCCGCGATCGCGCTCCCTCGTGTCCGGGTCTGCTGATCCGCGCAGTTCCCGGCAAACCCGGCCCCCTCTGTCCCTGTTGAGATGCTTCAGAACATGTGTCCTTGGCAGGGGGCGATCCGTGCCCAAAGATGGAACGAGGCCCAACAGCGCGCGCACAGGCGTTCCTTGGCAGAGAAAAGAGGCCGCCACCGAATATCGGGCAACAATGTCCGCACCAGACTGTTCCAGATGTGGGTTGGCTTGGCGTGGGTTGGCCCACCCTGACCTTGAACGAATATATCTATAAACCAGACGGTATGCTGAGACTGAACCCCCGCGAAGGGCCAACCAACTCCAGTGGCCCCTCAGCAAGGAAGAAGAGATGAACAGTGACCAGTGCGAATTGTGCTTCTGGTGGCACACATGTCCGTTGCCCTCAGTGGTGGGTCGTCGGAGGCCTTTGAGGCGCTGTCGACCGTCTGCAAGCGTGGTCTTCATCCGTCATTCAATTTGCCTACATGGCAGACAGACAAGTTCTACCGCCCTGTTTCGCTATGACGGTCCGCCGAACCGCTGGTACCGTGCCAACTAGATCGGAATTTACACCACAGCAGGTGTTCGATATCCACAACAGTGGAACGCTAGGGACGGCTCTAGGCCGCCACGGGATATACTCTGGGGCGGGCGTCGGCGGGCAGTGCCGAGAGGAGAAACATTACTCCGGAAAGCACTGGACGGCACATGCAGTCCAAGAAACACGCCAGGGCCACAACGAAGCCACCTTCCAACCCACTACAATCACATGCCAAGAGAGCGGCACGCATGGAGACAGTACAGTCCCTGGCCACAAACAGCACGCCAAGTATCTGGGCCCACTTCGGAGGTCAGGCCCTAGGTGAACCGGGCTGTTGGCGCATTCCGACATCGGTTAGCCAAGTCATGTGGCGTGGGGAAGACCGTGTCGGAGACGGACGGTGCGGGGTTTTGCACCCACTCCTGCCTTCGTGACAACAGTGCTGGAGAGAAACAGGCAGAGATGGTCTAGCGGGAGGCACCAGCGCGGGAATCGGCCCCCGAGGTGTAGAGCTGCTGTGGGCACAGGCATAGCGGCATTCATGTCTTGCGCCCTGGTGCAACCACCTCCGTAGTACGCTATTCCCCTCACGGTCCCATGTGGCCCCACACTTTGCCCTCCGGTCTCGAAGGGGCCGTGGACCGCCAAGAGATGTCTGGCTTTAATTGTTCGCAGATGTATTCGAATCCAAACCGCTTCGCAGAAGGCAACAAGCCCAATGCTACTTGCAGTTGGCAATCGGCCTCAGGCCTCAGAGGCAATCGAAAACACCAGCGACTATCACTTGGCGCGCCTGCCACCACCTTGACCTCGACCTATCTCAAAAGCGATCAGTCCAGTGTCTCACTAGCCTTCTGTGGGGAAAACTCGCCCAAGCGGGCCTGTTGAGGCTGCTGTGCGGGATCGAGATTCAGCAATGCCAGTCGTCATTCCCCTGCGGGGTTGGGGCTGGACGTGGGGTAGATTTACACAGTATTCGAGCACAACACAGGTTATTTTGAAAGTGTGTTCGTGCGTGTGGCGGTCTCTTGGCAGAGGCCGATATTTGAGCGAATGAGGCGGGGGGCACCGGGCTCACAATCACACCCTCCTGGCATTTGGGATCTCATCGAGCTTCGCTGTAGTCTCAATACATATAAAGGTGGAGCAGAATACACCAGCTGAATCTCTAGGCCGCTCCTCAGCAGCTGAACAACAGCTACGGCACACGACACTCTCTAGAGACCCTCACAACACCACCACAGCAAGAACAACAAGACTGGACAACACTACGCCACGACAGCTCCACAATGCAAACCAAGAGCCCTATGCACTCGGACAGCAAGCTCGACCTCAAGGAGGTTGAGGTGTGCCAGCCCGCTCCCAACGCCGACTACTCTGGCTTCACAAAGAAAACGGACCCGCAGGAGATTAAGCTCGTTCGCAAGCTTGACATGTACATCATGCCCTCTCTCTGGGCCATGTATTTCATGAACTACCTGTAAGTGTTTCCCGAAGTCTAACGACGACCCTTTCTGCACCGAACGATGGGGTTCAGCGCGATACTGACCGCAGTGACCGTAACGCCATTGCCCTCGCCAAACTCTCTACGTTGACCAAGGACCTCAAGCTCAACGACGTGCAGTACCAGACAGCCGTCTCGATTCTCTTTGTTGGCTATGTCATTTTCGGTGAGCCTCTTTTCCTCGTTTTGCAGGAGCTGAGTCCAGGTATCCCCTCCAATATGGTCCTCACCCGTGTCCGTCCCAACATCTACCTGTGTCTTATTATGATGACTTGGTCCGTCCTCTCCATTTGCACAGCCTTCTCGCGAAACTACACCGGTCTGCTCCTCACACGCTTCTTCCTCGGCGCGCTCGAAGCGCCTTACTACCCGGGTGCCCTGCTCCTGATCTCCTCGTTCTACACTCGTACCGAGGTCGCCACGCGCATCGCCATTCTGTACACTGGAAACGTCCTCTCCACCGCCTTTGCTGGTCTCATTGCGATTGGCCTCTTCAAACTCGAGGGCAAGATGGGCTACGCTGGCTGGCAGTGGCTGTTCATTATCGTGAGTTGAAGGTTCACCGCCGGAAACTGACAGGCAGCAAGGATCCGCTACCGGTTTCATCGCCCTCATCTCGTACCCATTCCTCCCGAATACCCCGCTCACGACCCCCTGGCTCAACCCCGAGGAGCGCCAGCTCGCCCATGACCGTCTCCTCCGCGACCGCATCGACGATGGACCCATCGGCTCGACCTGGGACGGCTTCAAGCAGGCTGTTGCCGACCCTCGTGTCTGGGTCTTTGGCCTCATGTTCAACTGCCACCTCTCGGCAAACGGCTTCAAGAACTTCTTCCCCTCGGTTGTACAGACTCTTGGTTACGACCGCACCATGACCCTTGTCCTCACATGCCCACCTTACCTCATTGCGGGCATTGTCACCTTCGCGCTCTCCTTGTCTTCGGGATACTTCAACGAACGTACATGGCACATTACCGTGTCCAAGACTGTCGCTGTCATTGGCTTTGCGCTCGCGCCAGCAACTCTCAACGTCGGCGTGCGCTACTTTGCCATGTGTGTCTTTACTCTTGGAACCTACGGCGTCAACTCGCTCATTCTCGGATGGGCCTCCACGGTCTGCTCCCAGACGGTGGAGAAGAAGGCTGTGACCATCGCCATCCTCACCTCGCTCGGCAACGCCTCGTTCATCTACACCCCGTACCTTTTCCGCGAGCACGACAAGCCTCGCTACACGCTCGGTAAGTTTCCGGGGCCGTTTTGAAGCGCTTCCTAACCGTCAGCCATGGTCGCGCTCGCTGGTTTCTCCATCATCACCGCACTCTCCGCCTGGGCTATGCGTATCATCCTCCGCAGGCAGAACAAGCGTCTCGCGGGCTCCGACGTGCCGACTGTGTACCCCTACTGAGCAGTACGTGAGAGACCGATAGTATAGTATAAGTAGTTATCCCAGCGGCCACTAGGGCTGTCAGCTGCAGAAGAAATGAATCGACCAGTGCTAAACGTGCATCCCAGCGGTGGCTGCGCTGAGCCGCCCACTCGGTAATGAACAGGTCAGGAGATCAGGAAGACGTTGACTTTGCAGACGTCGCCTATTCGCTCAGGCGGCGTGTAACTGCGTGGTGCCTGAAACAGATCCAGTGATATCCCGATCGAGGTTAACACCACCACGATCACCACCAGCGTCGAGCTCGCCACCCGAGTGGACGTCGGCGTTGTGATGCAGAGGGTCTGATAGCGAGCGCCAGTTGGGAGGAACCTGTATTGCGCAAGATCACCCCCCACAGTTGCTGGATCACAAGGCCAAGGCCGCCCCACCATTCTCGCCAAGGCCGTGTGGCGCTGAAAGCACACGGCAAAAGGTTAGTTGCCGACAATGTTCCCGTGACCACGACGGCCTCGCACTACATAACACTATCACCAAATCTACCCCACCCCCATCTCTCTCTCTCTCTCTCTCTCTCTCTCTCTCTCTCTCCCATTCACACCATGGCCATCAACCTCGCCGATCTCGGCGCCGAGCTCGACAATGTCCGCCGCGCACGACGAGCCGCCAACGGCCTCGGTATCTCTGGCATCGACGCTCTGGATGTCAGCGAGCCGTCACCCCAGTCTTCCCCAGAGACTTCCACTTCATCCCTTTCCTCCTCCCCGGAGACGTCTCCCCACCTTGCGCCCCCGCGCATGCCTACTACCACGACCGACGCACCAGAGAACCCATACCCGTTATGTCTTCTCTGCTTCTCGCGCCCGCCCAGCGCAGTCCTGCTTCCATGTAAGTTAGTGCCCCAGTGTTCCAGCGACTCGGACCCCCGCAGTGCTTCCGTGTCGGTGGCGTCCGGCGCCCCGCCCAATCCCCACAGCCCAAGACCTTTCCCCACCCCGAATACCGGCACGGCCTGTTGATAAACCCGGCTGACCTACAGGCGCCCATCTCAACCTCTGCTACCTGTGTGCCCCGCGGCTGATGCACAAGTCGGCACGCTGCCCTGCCGACATTGCCTCCTCGTCGACATCAGCCACTGGTACAGCCACAGTGACCGAGGAACCTGATCCCAGGAGGGACGGGCGTGTGCCGTTCAACGTTGCCCTCTCGCGCGCCATTGCGTCGCGCGCCGCTGCCGGTGGCCGGTCGGTGGGAATTGGATATATGCCGGCGCGGCAAGGCGCGCGCGGTGGCGAGCTCTCAGGATCGGATGTCACGAGCTCGCGTGAAGAGACGGGTCTTGCCAGTTCCGTCGACAACGACGGACAGGTCCGCCTTGCGTTGGCCGGAGAGCACGCCGCACAGTGCCTCGTATGCCGGGCTGGCGTCAGCGGCTGGCTTCGCGTGTATACTGGATAGCCACGATAGCCGGCGCCGGTGTTGGGAATTCGTGGAGGTGGGGAGTCGATGCGCAGCGATGGGCAGGAAGAAACACGATGGCGATAGCAGATTTCAGGCAGATCGCGGCACGGGCCGCGGCCCCTCGGTTGTATTTGTATAAGTATTTACGGGTGATCATGAACCGCTTCGCAGCTCCGTCGGGCTCCGTGTCGGCGGGCGAGGTGGTCCGCCCGGGTGGTCCCCGGTCTGATTGGAGCTGGCCCCGCCACCGCCGCCCGCAGCTCCTGACCAAGTGTGAATCTCTCACGGTTACTGACCTGGCCGTGGCGCCGAGCTGCTTCCGCTACATCCCCGGGCTGCAGCCACATGTGACCATCCTCGGTCCCACATTCAAGCCTCACCGAGTCCAGTGGATCGCATGATTTTACTACTAACGACAATCCGGCGCGGCCTCAGTGGCACGCCACTCGCGCCTGCGCTCCAGAAAAGTCTGGTTTGGGTCCACCCAGTTCCGGCCGGCGGCCGGATTGTCGGTGCCAGCTCTGACAGGTTCTTCCCCTACAGCTTGTCGATGTGACCCAGCACCCACTGCAGCTGCTTGTACGCCGCGCGGGGTTGATTCATTGGAATCATGTGGCCCGATTGGTAGACGTCGACGAACATGAGTCCGCGCTCAAAGTGCGAAATCCCCATGACACCCTGCGGGCCGAGGACGGGGGTGCCGTACGTAGCGTTGAACGGTTCTAGCCACGCGAGGTCCTCCTGTTCGACGATAAATTCGGTGCTGGGCTCGGACTGGAAGCCGAGCTGGCCGTGCCACGTCATGTTCTGGATCGCAAGCAGGGTCATGTTCGTCATGATGACATAGTCTGCTGTCAGCGCGGGTACAGTTTGCTCGACTCAGACCCACCCCACTCGGCGCCGCCGACAAGCACACGGTTGGTCGCCTCGATGACCTTTGGAAGGACATGCTGGATCGGGTCGGGGGACGTGTCGCCGCGCTGCTGAGGGCCCGTAAAGTTTCCGATAAAGACGCCCTGGGCACAGGTCGTCCAGTTGACCGACGTTGGGGCGTGAATAGCCTCGACAACGTCCGGACGCTGAAAGTAGACCTGACTGCCCGCAGGGGTGTATTGCAGTCCGCCGGGGAAACCCATGACGTCCCACGGCACCGGGCAGTGGTCGACCTGGTGTGAGCACGGATTCAACCACGCTCTGCTCACAATCTCGTAGGGGTTGAAGCAAGGGTTGACGTTTACCGCGTAGGTGAAGGCTTCACTGGACGGGTTGCAGGTCTCGTTGAAGGCGTTGGAGAATGTTGGGGGCTGGTTGCCGGGAGGTGGGAACGTGAGGTAGTGCTCAATGTACTCCTTGTAGCCACACGACTTGTGCAGGCTCTCGAGACGGCTCATAGCAGTGGTGTTCAAGTTCCAAATCTTGCGGTTCGCCTCGACGAATGCATAGGTCGCAACCTGCGAGCTGTATGAAAACTCGCCGATAGTCGGGTCGAGCATCAGTGCGCCTTTCAAGTCGTAGTGCTTGCGGTCTTTGGCGTCAAGCATCGCTGCTGAGATGTACGAGATGTAGCGGCCCGCGTACGATTCGCCCGTCATGTACACCTTGTAGTTTTTGATGCCAAACTTGTTTTGGAACTCTTTGAACCACTTGATGAACGGCTGCGCAATATCATCCTCATCGGTGGCGACGGCGTGCCAATCGAGAATCCTGTGCCGATGGGCTGCTCGATCCTGTGGTCAGCCGAGAACAGCCAAGGTGATGACTCACCATAGCATGTTTGTGAGGTTTGTCCAAGTGTATGGATTCTTCACGGGAGCGAAGGTTCCGGGCTGCCAGCTGATCGGTCCGTTCTCTTGGAGAAAGCCCATGAGGGAGGAGCAGCCCGGACCGCCATTGAGCCAGATGGTGATATCATCGGAGGGCTCTCCGCTCTTGGGCGCGAACTTAAAGAACAGCGCCTCGGACCTGTTCTTGGGATCAATAGGGATCAAGCCCGAGTACAGTTCGCCAAAGTCAAAGTTGACCTCGGGAAGAGACTTGACTAGGAACTTGTCTGTCTTGTCCGTGAGAAAGCGGTACTGTGTAGAGTTGTCGCAGTCTTTGCCGCGGGGGAGAATGATGGGTGCCGCCTGCGACTCGATCCCGGCCGCACCGTTGTGGAAGTAGTGAGGCCAGAAAAGACCACTGGTGTTGGGACGGAGAGCCGCCTGCGCGTGGGTAAGCCCAAAAGTGAAGAGGCAGAGCGCTGGGAGAGACCACATGATAGCGTTTGGTAGGTCCGACAAGGCTAAGGCGACTTAACGACAGTGCACCTTTATAACTCTTTCCGAAGCAGCTGTCAGTCCCCTCAGCGCACAGTTTATCCCAGCCAGCCCTCGGTGTTTGAACTAGGGCCGAATCCCCCAACAGGACAGAGCCTGCAAGACCGAGCCGAGTGCCACGGGAAAGACGAAACACTCGAAACTCTTCCTGGCCCTCGGTGCCTGTTGCGGTGCAGAAGCCCGTAGAAACACAAACTGAGCTACTGCTGGCTGACCTTTGCTTGCGTTTATTCATCCGAGCGGGGGCTGGAGATAACAACGACTGTGCGGGACTTGCAGACTGCGCTGCTGCCGAACAGCGCCCGGTGTCTGGACGCTGCCATGTCTAAAAGGAACGTGGAACCTATGGGAACCACGGCTTCCTGCCGACAGTTCTGTTTCTTCTGCCCTGTGAAGAAGGTCCCGAGCTTATCTGACCTCCACCAGCCTCGGCTTCAAGGACAGTCCATGCTTCAGACCGCCGTCCAGCAGTCCGCCAAGGGAGGGTCCAAAAGCACTTGCTCAGAAGCGGCCGAGTGCCACCTGTGGTCAAGTCGGCAAGACCGGCAAATCCGGCCTGGCACGTCGGATGATTTGCGTACGACATTTAATATTGGAATCGGCTATCTACTCTACAGTCAAACATCCATGTACGGGGGGCCAGGGGCCACGGGGTCGTACGTCCGGGGAGAGAGAGAAATGGGCAGACCGGTTGCCAGAGGAGGGACAAAGTGACATCTGCGCCATGCGCGTCATGTCATGCAGGTCATGTACACAGGGCCGTGTGGCTCATGAACTCTCCCGCAGAAACGTCCACCTCAAAGGGCTTGGGCAGGAACAGGTATATGGACGGGAGGGAGATCCACAGCACCGCGGGAACGACGATGCACGCTCTCCTGCACGTCTCAGCCACCGTGAGCATGACTGACGGGCCATAGCTCGCGCGGTGCGACTCGTACACGTCGTTCCAGCCCTTCATTGCGGCCCAGAGGATGGCGAGGCCGAGGGTGAAGCTGATGCCTTCAACAGCGAGCCTCTTTGTGCAAGCCCAGGCGTACCGTCCCATCAGCTCCAAGATGCGCTCGCCGAGCTCCAGGTCGATATCGCTGTCGTCTGAGGCTTCGACGTAGGAGCTGCCGGCGAGCATGTGGGGCTTGGAGCCGGGGGGCGGAAGGCTGATGCGTGCGAGACTTGGCGGCGCCATATCTTGTGAGGTCGCGAGTGTTAGAAAGGAGGACGGGATGCGATGGTGAGTGCCAATAGGTGCGGGGTGTAGCGGTGGAAGCTGGCCTGTGCGTACTGTACGCGAGAGAAAAGGTATTGTCCAGGCAACCAGACACGCAAGGCTAGTATAAGTACCAGTGAGGATACTGATGCACACTCTATCGCGGTGTGCCATGGACTTTTCTTGTCTCACTCGCGGGATCCGCGATCTGCGAGAGGCTGTGGCATCCGAGATCTAGGCGCGGATGTGCCATCGCCATCTGAGATCTACGAACCGCCTCGTCGATCCGCGAGAGCTTGTTTCGGATTGACAGGTCACGTGACTTGGATGCTGTGGTGCACTTGAGGTAGTAGACTGTCAATTGGGAGCGTGGCGTTTGGCCGGGGCAATCTCGTCGTACTCTTATCAGAGCTGGACGACCACCGGCTGTGCAGACCAGGCCGGATGCACCCGCTCCCGTCGTTGTCAGGTCGGGTCGTGAGATGGCATGGCGACGCCAGCGGCGCAGAGCAGCCAGAGTCATGGAGCGTGCGCAGGGGAACGCCGCGGGGCGTCACGCGTGGTGGATGCGATGGATCAGATAAGATACCTACCGGGTAGATCGGCCAGGGCAGTGTGTATCACGAACCCCCTGGCTGCCATCTGCAGCGTACAACCTCACAGTCCAGGCGTTGAAGCCCAGGCAAACGTAGACCCGCATCGCCCTCAGCACCCCAGTCATTCATCCCTACCGGGGGCGCTACAACACTAAGTGCCTGGCCGCCACTCGCTGAGGGCCGCGAACAGCCAGCAGCAGGCCGAGAGCGCATGGAGCGCAAACGCGGCGCAAGCGAGCACGGCGTCGCCGCGGCGGACCCACGCAGGCGGAGTCGCGTCTCCGCCGCGTTTCCTCCGTCTCCCCGCAAGCCACGTGAGGGCCACAACAAAGAAGACGACAAACCCAAAGAGCACCGGGAGGAGGCTGAGGAGCATGCCACCGAACGAGGCGTGGCGGCAGGAGATGGACAGCTGCAGCGGGAGAAGCGGGAGGGGGACCACCAGGGTGTCGTCGGTTCCCGGGCGCGGCGCGCCGAGGCGGTAGGCGGGGGCCATCGTGCTTGCTGGCGGAAGACGGATGCGGCACGGTGGTGGGTAGGAGAGTGGAGGGGAGGAGGCCAGGGGGGGCAGAAGGCTCGGGCTGTCAGGTCGTTGAGACGGCGCCAGCAATGGCGGCGTACAGGTCGGACAGTGCTCGCGATAGGGATGAAGGGAGCAGATCGGAAACCGACCCCATCCCTACTCTTATGCAGGATGCTGCCCAGACCGCACCTGCATCCGCAAGGTAGGCGGTGTTCCTGCGTGCGCACGTCTCCACCTATGCGCACCGCCGCTGCGCGTAGTCCCGACCATTCTATGTGGACTCGTAGCATCGCGTGGGAGGTTTTCTTATTGCGCCGCTACCACGGCGTCCTCGTGCACCAGGACCGACGTGTCCTGTGTGTATCGTAGTGCTGGTGGACAAACCTCGTCTCCCAGTTCTCAGCATATCGGTGGGTCTGTCCGTAGCGGAGGAGAAAGGCCATGGTGCACAGGTGCAAGACCGGCTGCACGGTGCTTTGTGCGGCTGACCTGATGGATTCCCCGTGCCACCTCTTGCCTGTCGCGTATCGTGTTTCGCATCAGAGGCTCGTGGCCCAGCCACGCAGATCCAGCAGTCGTCAGGACGCTTTTCCCGGTACGGGGCGTGGACGTCCAAGCAGCCCGCGTGCCGGGTCCAGGGCTCGTCGAGCGGTAGCGGTAGCCGCCGCAGTGTCTCGTTCCTCCAGCCTCACGCCCAGGAGTGGCCCCGGACATATACGCGCCAGCAGCACAGGTCTCAGCCACATGCCGGTGTACACACACCATTGTCGCCGGAACGTGTGGAACGTACAGTGCGCCACCGCCCACGGGCGCCCGCGTGCCAGAGTCCACCCCGCCGCCTGGAGTACATTTTCTCCTCCTGACCGTGCTGACCGGGGGCGCGGGCGCCGCTGTAGGTCGCCGCCTCTGGCCGTCTCCGTCCTGCCTGTCGTGAGGCGCGCGTGACGAGTCTCGTCCACGGCTATCTGCCTTTCTGCGCTCGCCGCTCGGAGCTGAGGCTCGCGCACGGCGCCGTCTGAAGGCTTCCGTTCGTTCCGTGGCGGAAGTGGTTTCTGGCTCGTTCGGCGCGGCCCAGACACGGCCACGCCCAGTACGCTGTTCGTGTCGGTGTCCATGTGCGTGTCCATCCACACCCCTCATGCCCATTCCTGGCACACTGTGTGAATGCACACACGCCAAAGTGTGCATCAGACAGCCGCAGCACTTTGTGGATGTATCAGCCCAGCAGCAGCGCCGGTACCGGGCATGGCGCTTGTCCCGGAACGTGCCGGCGGGGCGACGTCGCCTCGCGGCTGGTGCCCAGTGCCCGCCCAGGCCGCACTCTCTCTCCGGGCCCCGCATACAGGACGAACCGCCACTTTCGGCATCGGCCTCCGTCATCGCCCCCGCCTCGGCCTCCGCGCCGTGCCGCGACGCGACGCGACTGGGCTGCGGCGATCGCGATCGCGCTGCACATACAGGCACGGCGACCGCAGTGCACGCGCAGCATCCAGCGTCCGGCACTATCTCGAGCGACATATCTCGACCGACGCGGTCACCAGCACCAAGCATACTGCCATTAGTCTCGCACCGCACTCGCCACTCGGCCCCCCGACGTCCCCTTCTCCTCCCTTCTCTTTCCCTGCATCCGTTTCCATTCCGTGGGCGTGACTTGCGTTCATTAATGTCACTACTGGCGAGCTCCTGGCTACTGCTACTATACTGCTGCGGATGAGATGGACGGCGGCGAGCGGGGGCGGCGGCGATTATATGCAAGGGGGGTGCCGCTGCGCCTGCTGCCGCCTCGGGCGTGGGCCCGCGGACGCCCGGTGAGCGTCAATGACTGCCGGTGCGCCGATCGTGAGTGATGCACCAAACCAAACAGACCAAACGAAAACAAAACAGACGTCAGACGTCTAGTGTTGGGCAACGTTTACGCGGTCTGCACGGCAGGGACGGTGGTGGACGAGCTGGCGGCGATGCCGCCCTTCTCGCCGTTACCGCTGCGCGAGGTGGTGTTGGTGAGGTTGTGGAACGACTGGCGCCAGTGGTAGTAGCTGCCGCCGTAGCCGGTGAGCGTGTAGACGACCTCGTAGATGAGGGTGCCCATCTGGAGGAAGACGAGGAGCCACGCGAACGCGATGGTCGCCTGGCCGATGCTGGGTGTGTCAGTGCTGTTTCTGGGATATCCGAAGGGATCCAGGGGGGCCCGTGCGGGGTCGCTGCACAGCATTCTACGCGCAGCGGGTGGCGAAGCGCACTGTGGTGTTGGAGATTGGGAAGGAAGGCGGAGCGCGCAGGTGCCTGCCTGCCATGCGTCGGTCGGGCCGACGCCATGGTACGATGGTGCGCGGTGCGTTCTCTTGCCGTGCGCGGCGTGTGCCGATGGAACGGTCGCGTACAGCAGTTTGTGCTGCTGTGCAGTGCTGACTGCGCACGACGTGCCATTGTCCCCAACGCCACGTCTTGGCAGCAAGAGAAGCAGAGCGCATCTGTGTGACAGGCTGCTTGCTCCCCAACAATCGAGCATCCCAACACAGCGGCGTCGTAGGTACTCACGATCCCGAGTCGTAGCCTTCGCGGGAGAGCCAGCGGAACCAGACGGCGACGTCCGAGAGGCAGCCGGTGGAGACAATGCCGAAGAGCCAGAGGAAGCCCATGATGGCGACGTCGACAAAGGTGGCGACGACGATGCTCTCAGCCGAGACGAAGAGCAGGACGACGAGTCTGGATGTGAGCGGGAGTGCGGAGCTTGATGTCGCCGATGCTCGGGCACGGGCTGGCGGCTGCGTTACTCACGCTGCAATGTAGTAGAGCCATGAGATGAGGCCCCATGCGAGGACTGCGTTGGCGGCGTTAAAGTTGCCGCTGTAGTTGTCTGTGGGGTGAGTGAGATGGACGACGAGGGGCAGAGGCGACTCACAGCCGAGGCCGTACTTTGAGACGAGGCCAGCGGCGATAGTCCAAGTGAGGAGGGAGAGGAGGACGCCTGTGCCGTAGAGGATGGTGTGGATGGAGGATGCGTGGACCATGGTGGTGGTGGTGGTGGTGGTGGTGGTGGTGGTGGTGGKGGGTGTTGTTGTCGGCGTCGGGGTCGGTCGGTCGGTCGCGAGTAGTAAAGGGGGGTTGAAAGGAGAGAGAGTGAGTGAGGAGTGAGAATGGAATGGAATGGTGGGGGTGGTGGGTGGTGGGTGGTGGGTGTGCAATGATGAATAATGGCTCCAGTCAGCTGCACAGGACCATATGGCTGGCTGTGAAACGGGAGCAAATTACTTCAGTCCTAATAACTCTGTTTTTCCCTTACAACTTTCACACTGGCTGGTCAAATGTCCCACCACTCTACTCTACTCCACTCCACTCCACTCCACTCCATGCTCTAGCAGCCAGCCTCGTGCGTCATCATTATATGCATCTCAGAAAACGCCTTACTCGCTCATAGCACGCAGGCCCGCCTTATCATCATCTGTTTCTTCCCTCGTGTCTCGAAACATATACATTCATCATTACTGCTGCTAAACTGCTGTCTACGGCCTGCCCACAGGCGCACAAACCATCCACCCGAGAATAAAGAAAGCAACCCATTCCCTGCCCTCTCGTCCCTTTCGCGTTGGCTAATCATCAAGAACACCGCTCATCTCACTACACTCGCTCTCTACGCGCTCTTGCGCGGCCGGCCCCGCTTCTTCTTGGGGGACGGGGCGGGTGTCTCGTCTTCGGCGTCGTCGTCGTCCTCCTCCTCGGCAGCAGCAACAGCGGCCGCCTCCCGGGCGTCCCTGCGGCGCTGCTTCTCCACTGCATCAGCCTCCGCCTGTGCCGCGGCGACAGCCTCATCCTCGTCGTCGTCCACATCAGAAGCCTCCCCAGACCGAATCTTGCGTGCCTGAGCAAAGAACAGCTTGGCCTCCTTGGTCGGCGACCGGTTCTCGATGCAGTAGTTGTTGCCTTTGGCTTGTCAGTTTCCAGTCTAACGGTCCCCAGCAATGACCCAGCCCGACACTTACCCCTGGGAATGATGAACTGGGCGCCGGTGCCGCATAGAAAGCTGGTGGTGTGCAGGGTGACATTGACAGTGCCGTCAATGACATAAAAGACCTGCAAAAAGGAGTCAGATTGAAAACATGTACACATCCTCGGACCCTTGCATTGGCACTCACATAGGCATTGTCTCTTGATGGTTTGGCCGGCTTGGACTTGCCGATCGGTATATGCACCACGCCCGATGCGATAAACTTGCCGTCACCAAACACCTTCTGGTACTTGAAGTCGTTGCCAACAGCCTTGGGCTTGAGCTGCGACCGCGGTAGCACGACGCCTGGAGTGTTAGCTGTAGAATGACATGGCGGATATCGCAGTGCACGTACGTCGCTTCACCTCCTGTTGCGAGGGATACACCACCACCACCGCCTCCTGGTTAACATTGTTGTCAATGCCGTCCTCGATGTCCTCTTCCGATTGCGGCGTCAACGGCATGCGCGGGAGAGCCTTTTTGGCCGGGCGACCGCGTTTCCTCGCTCCGAGCGCGGGTGTCTCTGGTGTCGGCATGTGAATGACTCGCTCTACCTCGGGCGCTTCGGTGCCGCGGCGGTACTCGTAGCGCTCGCCCATCCAGTACTTGAGCGGCCGGAAGTGGTTGCGTCCTTTGCGCGTACGAAAGTCACCCTCGTACGCGCTGGGCACTGGGATTTAGCACTGTGCACTAGTAGGAAACTCACCAGGCGGGAGCTGCGACGCGCGCTGCCGTGTTGGCCCTCGGGGGCGCGGGGTCGTGTCCGGGTCGTCGTCCAGCGACTGCTTCGGCTTGCGCCCGCGTCGCTTCGGCGGCGGCGGTGGCGCCTCCTCCTCGTCCGACTCGTCGGCAGACGTCTCGTCGTCCTCGCGCGCAATGGCCTCTGCCTCCAATGAGACGTCCTCCTCCTCTTCAACATCTTCATCCTGCTCGAATTCCGCCGGAGCCATGTTGTTGTCGGACACGTACGTGTCGTCCTCATACGTGCCCTGCACGACGGCATCGCTGTCATCATCGCGGACGGGGCCAGTGTGCTTATGGGCGCCAGCCCGGCGCACCGGCTGAGTGTCCTCGACATCTTCTTCGTCTTCCTCCTCTGATTGCCCGTCAGGCTCGTCAGAGCTATTGCGTGGCTTCTGCGCCTGACTGCCCTTGCCCTTGCGCCTGTCTGTCGGGCTCTCCATCTCGTCGTCGAACATGGCGGGCGGCAGCATGCGGGAGCTCCCCGCGCGCGCATTCGACGCAGATGTCAGGGACTTGCCCTTTGAGCGCGGCGTGGGTATGCCGTCAAAGTCGAGCGGGGAAGGCGGTGGCAACTGGCTGCGGTGCGGGATGGGGACTGACGGCGGCGGATCTGGCGTCAGGTCAAGTGCCTCGGAAGTAGTACCCACTAGGAGAGCTTTGGTAGAAGGGCTGCGGTGGTGTCGTGTTCATGTCGTCGTCCGAGTGTAACGGCTCGGCCTCAATCTCCATGTCGTCGTCGTCCTGCGCGAGCTGGCTCAGGCGGCCGCTGCGGCGATGATGGGCCCGGACGGTGCTAGGGCGACCGGACGAGCTCGTGTTGGGAGCACCGCGGCCACGACGGACCTGCGGCGTGTTGAAGTTGGAGCTGGGGCCAATCGAGTCGGAGCGGAAGAAGGCATCCGCGTCCTCGAGACCGTCGGCATCGACGGGGACGTTCTTGGGCATAGCCCTTCCGGTACGGCTGGACGATGGAAGCGCAGCAAAGGCAGAGGCGGCCCGGGGGGTAGGGAGGGGTGAGGTGACGGGGGTGGCGAGAGCGTGAGTGAATACGGTGCGGGGCGGCATGGTGAAGGTGATGGTGGTTGATGAAGAGGGAGGTGGTGGGAAGCGCAATGTATAGTGAGGAAGGCAGTCCGTTAAGAGGGAGGAGAAGACACAGGCGGCGCAGCGGTGGAGGTGGAGGGCGGGGTAGTCGGCAAGGCATGGATAGGATGCGCACAAGACCGAGTCACGACAACGAACAGCGAGGACACGGTCAGTACGCGATCACACGGCCGGTGACATCTCATCTACTCACGTTCCGACCTCGGCGGGGCGCGAGTTGAACGCGACATATTCCTCCTTTTTCCGGCGTCCCGGCGTGCCGCGTGCGCGCGGCGTTGCTCCTCCGCGTCGAGCGCTCATGGTGTCTCGGGGGCAGTGCTGGGCCGAGGAGTGTTGGTAGAGGGAGGAGGGTGTAACCGGGAGGTGGTGGATGGATAGCTCGGAGAGAGGAGTAATGAATGACGATGGAAAGGGGAGCAAAACCCAATACTCTGCAACAGTCACCGGCCGTCAAAGGGAGAGTTGCAGGGAAACAAAGCAAGGGGTGGCGTGGACGCGTTTCGGTGGAGGTCTTGTTTACAGCAGCAGTGCAATCACTCTGCTCCCAATCTGCACGCTTCGGTGTCGATGCTGCAGTAGAGGATGGCGACGATACGAGTTATGGTGATGAGCAGGAGGGTTTGACCATTGGATGCAAAGAACGGAAGAGATCACACAGTTGATGTGGTGTTTGTTTGTTTAGTCAAGAGTCACGTGATGAGGAATAGACTAATGGCCCCCAGGAGGAATGCACAGTATCTTGGCCGACGCGCTCGAAGAAGTGTGCCTCGGGAGCTCGACTTCCTTAGCCTCGACCATCTCACGATTCAGATGCTGGACGTATGCATACTACACTGTCATCTACTCTCGGCTGTCTCTCATGATGCTCCAGCCACATGCTGTACTTTTTTGCTTCACCGTCAGCACTCGCGCTCACAACAGCGCAATGCTCTCGACAACGTGCTCCGACTCGCAGTATCCGAGGACCTGCTCAATGTGTGTGCTGGTTGTCAGTCTCCTACGGATTCACTTAAACTCACCTCTTCATGCCCTTGATGCGGTCAATGGCGACCGAGTTGTACTGAGCGAGACCCTTGCCGATCTCGACCTCCTCCCACTCGTCCAGGGAGGTGTGCTCAATCTCTGCGGCTGAGGCGCCGAGCGACGCGACGGCCAGGCGGTCGCCAAGGGCGCGCATGGCGGGCGACGAGGGGCCGGTGCGGGACAGCGGGTCAAGGCTGACGACCGACGACGAGAGCGAGAGGGTGGGCTGGATGTGGGGAGTGCCGGGCTGGGGAGCCGTGTCCGGCGACGAATTCGTGCTCTCAATGGCGATCTGGGCACGGATGCGCGCAGCGGGCGAATCCGGGATGAGGTGTGTCGAGTCGACAGCAAGGTCGGGCGACATGCGGGACGGGGTGACGGCCTCGCTCTCGAGTGCGGTGATGAGCGGCGCGGGGGGGAAACGCTTCTTCCGCCTGACCACAATGCGGACAGCCTGGTGGGCAGCGAACGGGCCCTCGACACGCACGACACCAGCAGGAAGCAGGCGGCCACCGTTCTCGCGCCGCCCAATCGCCTTGTACGCGCCCTCATCAATCACAACAGTGCCCGCCGCGTGCAGGCCGTGCGCAATCCACCATTTCCGATCCTTGAGCGCACGCTGGTGGCGCAAGAAACGCGTGCACAGCGGGCCAGTCGTCTCGAGCTCCGACACGTCCGACGCCGAGCGGTTTGGACCTACACCGTCCTTTACAATGTCGAAAATGTCGGTCACCTTCTCTGAGTTGAGAATGACTGTCGTGACACCAGCCGCAGTCGCGAGCTCGGCCGCGATAATCTTTGTCGACATACCACCGGTACCCAGCGAGGTACCCATCGTTGCGGTCGAGACTGCGGTCAGCTAAAGCATAGTTGCAGAGCTCACCTTGCTGCCTGATCTGCGAGATATCCCGCACAACACGAACGGCCTTGGCGTCGGGGTTCACGCGCGGGTTGTCGGTGTACATGCAGTCGACATCAGTGAGGAGGAACAAGTAGTCGGCGTGCACGATGGACGCCGAGATGGCCGAGAGCGTATCGTTGTCTCCAAACTTGATTTCCGAAACGGAGACAGTGTCGTTCTCGTTGACAATGGGGACGACGCCCATGTTGAGAAGCTCGTTGAAGGTGTTCTGGGCGTTGAGGTAGCGGGTCCTCTGTGCGAGTCAGTAGACGTCCAGCGGTTGTGCAGTCGACTGCCAGGTTCCCGGCCGCAAGGCCTCCGCCCTCTAGCCTCTCCTTCCTCCAACTTGCTCTCCGTCCCTCCCCATCATAACACCGTTGACTCACATCACTGATGTCCGTCCTTGTGAGCAGGATCTGGGCAATGGGCTGGTCGACCTGGGTGAAGAGGTTATCCCAGAGGGCAATGAGACGACCCTGTCCGATAGCGGCGAGGGCCTGTTTCCTGCTAAGGCCCTTTCCGCGCTGCTTGAGGCCCATGTGGCGGAGTCCAACGCCAATGGCACCAGACGAGCAAAGGATGACCTTGTGGCCGTGGGCGCGGAGGGCGACGACCGTCTCGACGACTGACGACAGCAGCTGCAACCGCGGGGGGAAAGGGAACTTTGGCGCGACGATCGATGATGTACCTAAGGTTAGAGACGGGCGTATCTGGCTAGCGGCCACGTACCGAGCTTGATGACGATAGTGAGGCTCTGTGTCTTCTTGGCGGGGTCAGGCGAAGGGGGGCGGGTGACGGGCTGGCTGGCGACGCCAGCGGTAGTGCCAGTGCCGGAGCGGCTGGGGAGGGAGGGGGTGGAGCCTGCCATGTTGTCGGCGGTGGCTGCGTCTTCGAGGGACATTGTGGAAGAGGAGCGGGGGAGGTGGGGAGGGTTATAATAGGTTGGTTGGGGTGAGGACAAAGCGTCACTGTCGGCTTCTTCTGTTGGACATTCTCCCAGCGCCATAATCTCTGGCACCCGCGACAATCTCAGCGACTCGATTATTCCCCCGGCCGCTAATCACCCACCGTGGCTGGCATGACACAGCCCACACCTTTGACACGTATTATTCCACGTGCCTTTATCACTCACACATATCGGAATTACCCGACCATCAGATCCGAAGGGGTCCGCAGGGAGCCGAAGTGATCCGACCACCACCACCTCCTCTCTTCAATTCTCTTCTCCCGTTTTTGTCTCTCGTGGCACCGGATCCCATCGGTCATCAGAGCTGCCTCTCTGTAGCGCCGTACAGCGCGGGCACGGTTTCTCTCCCTCCCTCTCTCTCGCCCATACCTCGGCAGTTTCCAGAGGAACCAAGAAACAGGTCTGTGCGTGTGGTGTGGCACGGAGCCCACTTGCCTCCCCTCTTCCCTTCCTTCACTCCCGGTACTCGTTCCTCGTCTCGTTCGAGAACATCTGACATCCCCACGTCCGAGGGGTGGCGCTACAAGCATGTATCCTCGGCCGCTTAGCTCAGCTGGTTAGAGCATCGTACTAATACGTAGACATGCGTACTAGTCATGCGGAGGTCGGCAGTTCGATCCTGTCAGTGGTCAGTACACGTTGCGAGAGCGACACGTAGCTTTTTAGAAACCGTCAGACGGCTTCCTCGAAAGAGAGTCCCACCACCGTGGGGAGAGGGTGAAGGGTTGATTGACTTGTGGTCGACCTGTTCGATAAAGCCCTCTAATCTCAAAGACCTCGGCAAAGCTGACGCTTCCGTTAGCCTCATTGCGTCTCGGAACACGTTCGGCACTCCCACAAGCAGCAAATAGGTCTCTTGAACGCGGCCAGCTTATCTAGGCGCCCAGTGTCGGCTCGACCCTTAGTAGATCGCGCCTAGCTCGGAACTCCGGCCTTGATAACCCTCACTGGGCCTATGGCAGTCCGTATATCCGCACAGCTCATGGAGAACCCAGGGCGGCGCAGAGCGCCAGGCCGCTCCGTTACCGTGTGTGATCGTTCCTTTGCAAGCCTCGTTCCTCGTCCGCTCCCAGAGGCCAACCATGAGTCTATCCCTCGCCGGAGCACCCAAGTCCCACGAGAAGGGGTGTAACCCGCCCCACAGTGGCCTGCCGACAGCGGTCACGGTGTCCGCCGACAAGCATAACCGCGCTGCCTGTCTCCCGCTCTCTCTCTCCGTGCCTCTCCGCACAGACTGTCCGATGGTTCTCTCTCGGGCCTGATCGAGAGCCAAGCGCTCGTTCTGGGGAAGAGTACCCACGACGCGTAGTTCTGCACGTCACAGAAGTGGGTCGAATGTGGGAACCAGCGCTCATCACCCGCGTCTGAGTAGGCTCGCAGCGGATCAGTCTGGCGGGGTTAGTCACGTAATTGATGCACGGCAGTGTCACCTGCGACCTTGACGGAAGGGCCAGCCTCACGAGCTGCGTCCACGCCTCGCTCCTCCGATACCTCGCACTCCATTCGCGCGCTGTGTGCCTCATAGCCAACGGAGAGCCCACATACCCGGCGACCCGAGGGGTGCCTCCCAGGCAATGCATTGGCCGGCCTTTGAACAGTCACTTGCCGGCTCTAGCTCGCCCTTTACGACATTGTCCGCCTTACCTCGACCCGAAAAAAGCTGACACGGAGGGGATTAACCCCCCCAACGGACACAACACACAAGGGGAATGGCACCGCCACACACACCGGTCCCTCCAGGCCCGGCCCGAGGTGCTCCACCAGGTCCTACCGCGAGAGCGTCTGTTTACTGTTATCCCCTGTGTCTTGCAGTGGGACGGCTGAGCGGCAGTTACTGCCGTCAGGTTCAGAGAAGGGGCCGGCTGGCATGCATATATGGCTTCAAAGTCCGCGACCCCCTTTCTGCTTTTCCGGGTCCATTCTCCTGGGGAAGCAGACTTGCGACGTGCCTTCTCCTGGGGTATGGAAGCTCTTCTCCAAGGAGCAAATCTCGTTTTGAGCGAGTGCCTGCACACCCGATGCACTGCTTGAACGTCTCGACTCCTTGACTTGCTGCACCCCACTTCCCCTCTTGTCCTCTGATAACATCCTGCCCAGCCAGAGGCCGCACCCGGTAGCTCGTGAGGTGAGGTGTGGCAACACCGCAAGATAGATAAAGAAAGCTCCAATTCTTCACGCTCGCCGGCCCTCTCCCTGTACACTTTCGCTCTCACCTTATGTCTTCTGGACCGCTCGCCGCCTGGCCGGTTCCTTTCGTCCATTGATTCTTGCTGGCCTCCTTGGCCGTCGCCTTCGCCACTTGACCTGCGCTAGTGACGACTACCTTCACCACTCTCATTTTCTTGACATCATTCCTTAGCACTTGCGTCGAGGTGGCTGGCGATCTTTCCGCGGCACTCCTTCCACGCTCCCGACTCTTCTCCTGCTCTCGCCTTCCCGCTCTTCTCCCCACCTCCCCAACTCTCCCAACTCTCATCATGCTCGCAACAACGTCCAAGCCGCCCGTTCCCAAGGGTCTCATGATCACTATCGTCAACAGCGCGTTCGACATGCGTCCTTCTGTCACTGGGGCCTCGCCACGGGTAAACAAGCCCCTCCCTCCCCGGCCTGCGCCGCTCAAGATTCACACGCGCGACTTGGAAAAGAACGCGCCAATGGTCATCTCTGTGCTCGGCACACCGGGCATTCCAGTCGCAGCCGATCCCGAGTGCGCGCGCATGGGCCACGACACGGGCGTCGGATGCCTCGGCCTCGCGGCCCTCATCTGCTGCCTCCCATGCGGCCTCGCATGGCTCATCACCCGCGACGAGGTCCACTGCCGCCGGTGCGCGGTGCGCATGCCCCCACAAGGCCTGTTACACTGAGTAACGAGGAACCGGTCCAGTTCGCGGCCGACGCCTTTTCACTTTGGCTGGTTGCCGTTCTTGGAGAGTTGTACAGACAATGCATCCATTTGTTGTAATGAATCCAGAAGCAACATCGAGAGGCTTGGAACGGTAGTTGACGAGACACTGGGCAGATCACAGCCGTATCAATTGGTTGCCGGTTGCAGGTTGTACCCAGACCATGTGTCGTCGGCGTGCCCTGTGCCGACGCGAACGGTGTTCGCAATGCCACGGCTGTGATTCGGAGGATGTTGTCCAGGCATGGCGAGCTCAAAATCGGCGTTAAGTGCTCAGC
This sequence comes from Apiotrichum akiyoshidainum, assembly GCA_002973495.1. Taxonomy (NCBI): domain Eukaryota; kingdom Fungi; phylum Basidiomycota; class Tremellomycetes; order Trichosporonales; family Trichosporonaceae; genus Apiotrichum; species Apiotrichum akiyoshidainum. Next base: position 42,063 of record PQXP01000119.1, read on the forward strand.
AAGGTTCGAGATCAAGTGCGCAGACGCTGCAGGTAACAGGACGAAACGAGCTGCCGTGTATGAACAAGCTGATCGTGGGGGTGGAGGTCGATCTAACGGGCTGATGAGCGTGGCGTTCTGTTGGCGGCTGATGAATTGACAGACATCCCGGTTCCTCGCGTTGTCACAACATTCGTGGGCTCGACATTGGAGGGAGAGAGCTGGAAGGGACACATAGCATACCTTCATCTCGACATCCACCACCATGGTTGCTTTTTGATCCTTCACACATCTGCACTGTTCGTTCACTACTCGGCTGCGGTCACCATGGGGGTCCAGTTACCGATACAGGTCTTGCTAGAAGTGAGAGAAGGAGGCGAAATCGCTGGGATGTGCTGGCTGACACTCTAGTCGTACCCCTTTCCTGCCTTCGTGGTAGTCTGTCCTGCTAGCTCTTTCACTCCGACTCGGCTGACCCCGACGCCTACCGCCGCACCGATCTCGGTTAGAGATGAGAGTAGTCTAAGTCCTCCACTCACGCCCATTACCGACTCTTTTCCCGTCCCGAGGTGGGCCATCACCCGGTGGACACATGCGACGAACGGATCTCGCCTGCAGGATTGTCTCCAGCCCGATGCTCAGCATATCCTGCTCCGTTGGCTCGACGCGCGGGTGGAGAACCACAGCGTCAGCCTCAGTTTGGAAGGCTACGAGTCCGCAAGCGAGCGCGACGATCCACATGCGGCCTCCTGCAGAACAGCTTTGACTCTCGACTTTGACTTTCCACACAGACGAACGCGACTGGAGCTCGTTGCCTCCGTGCTACCCGCGATACACGGAAACGCAGGTGCCGGTCTCAGTGTTCTGATTACGACTGTCCCACGGGCCAGACGACGCTCCCGCCGCTTCTCTCCACGGCCCCCCCAACGCATATGCGAGACCTCGCCGTCCCCCGGAGTCCTGTCCCCACGTTCGGCACGGGCCGCGGCATACATCCCCCCGCCGTCCAGCGGAAAGTCGCAGCACATCGTCGGTACTGACGCTCTCTACAAGAACGGCCAGCTCGAGTACCAGAGCTACAAATGGGTAAACCAGGGGTTCAAACCTGGTGAGTGCCGCGACGCAATACCGCAGTAGTGGGCTAATGGAAAGGCGACCCGGTGTTTGTCAGCGCCGACGGCGACGTCAAGACGATCCCCTTCAAGCTGTGGCTTTCAGTGACCCCGTCGATGGACGAGTTGCGAGAGTCGACCGACTGGAGTAAAACTCCCATCGGCATGCCGCACCAGTGGCCAAAGGTGCTGCAGACTATGGTGTTCAGTATGCAGGAGCTGTCCCCACTTGCGGCATGCATCTGGTGGGGCCACGATCACACCTTTCTCTACAACCAGATGTACGCCAAGGAGATCACAGACCACCCGCGGCGGTTCGGCACGTTTGGCGAGGAGTCGTTCAAAGGTGAGCACCGGTCAGGCGTGGGCTAACGGAAAGAACTACAGAAGGGTATCGGGGAGTTTTACGACGCACTTGTTGGCGGCAGCACCATCATCCAGAACGATACCTTCTACCTTCGCGAGGACTCGGACGGCGTGAGGCGTGAAGGGTACCTCCGACTGTTCTGGGCGCCAATCGCCGGCGACGACGGCAACTTTGGCGGAATCTGGCATGTCACCCGCCAGACGACCACCTCGGTGATTGCAGAACGTCGCAATGTTGTGCTCCGAGAGCTGGGTGCGAGGACATGTGAGTAGAGTTGATATGCGCCCGCGTGCTGACCTGGTAGCAACAGTGCGCACTCTGCACTCGTTCCAGAGTGGAATTCTTGAGGGGCTACTCGGCCACCCGAAAGACATTCCCTTTGCACTGCTGTACTATGTCGATGACCCCCAAGGCAACGACCGCACGCGGCCGGAGCCGGGGTTGGCACGCATGCGGTTTGCCGGAGGCATTGGAGTTCCCGAGGACCACGACAGCGCACCGGAGCTGATCAGTGTGTCGCTCCTCTCGGATGAGACGCCGATGGTTGCCAAGACGTTTGACGAGTTCATCTCCCCTGCCACCAGCCACTCCAGCACGTTCGAGTCTGTCGCCGACCAAGACCCGGGGTGGAGTTTTGCAGAGGTCCTCTCGCACCGCCGCACGATCACGGTCGACTGCACTAAGCTCATTGAAGGCTATCCGCTGCGCGTGTGGGAGTCGCTCCCCACAGAGGCGCTCGTTGTCCCCATTGCGCTCGGCAGCGAGGACGGTCTCCCTGCAGCGGTTCTCGTGCTTGGCATCAGCTCAATGCTCGACTATGACGATCAATACACGCTCTTCGTCGAAGAGTAAGTAGATTCCCAGCGCTGCATTGCTGACTGTAGCCTGCGCTTCCTGATGGCATCGCACCTGTCGGCCGTGCGCAGCTACGCTGCAAACGAACGGCGGCTGGCGGATCTCGCGTCCCTAGACCGCGCGAAGAGCGTCATGTTCTCCAACGTCAGTCACGAGCTGCTTGCGCCACTCAACCTTATATCCGGGCCGCTGGACGACGCCCTCGCCGAGACCACAGAAGCCCAGGACAAGGACAAGGATAAGGACAAGGACAAGGACGTCAGCAAATTCAACGACTCTCTGACCGTTGCGCGGCGCAACGTGAACCGTCTGAATCGTCTTGTGGCCATGCTGATGGACATTGCGACACTGGGAGCAGGAAAACAAGGCAGCTTTGTCCGCGTCAACCTCGGCGTACTCACTCGAGATGTTGGTGGGCTGTTCCGCAAAGCGGCATCCAAAAGTAAGCTGGAGTACACGGTGCTCTGTGACGAGCGGGCGCCAAAGCGGGGAACCTATGTCGACCACGAGGCATGGGAAAAGATCGTCTGCTGCCTCATCGAGAACGCCATCAAGTATACGACGGAAGGGTTTGTGCGAGTGTGTCTCGAGTACACGTCACGTTCCGCTCTGCTCACCGTCGCATTCAGCGGCGTTGGCATAGTCGAGGCTGCCGAGAAGCCGCTGTCGCTAGAGGACGGGTGTCCCGAGCGGAGCGCCACCTCCATGGGCAGCGAGAGCGCCATCAGTCTCATGCTTGCCAGTAAGCTGGCCAACCTGCACCACAGCACGCTTGAGGTTCACACCCCGAGCTGGGACGGCTGCTGCGGCACCGTCTTCCGTGTGCGCCTGCCACTCGGAAGCAGCCATCTCGCGCCGGAATCGATCGGCGTGTCTGAGCTCCTCGCCATTGCAGATAGCCCGAACCCACAGTTTGGCGCCGAGGTCAGCACGTGGTACGAGCTTCTCGTAGACGACACCGACACGTCCAACAGCTCGACAGTCTCAAGCGGCGACTCGAAACAGACGCGCGGCATCGACAGCCGCGTCCTCAACTTTACCAAGGAGGACGTCATCATGGTTGTCGAGGACCTGCCGGACGCACAACAGTACATGCGCACCATCTTTGAGCCATACTGCACTGTCGTCATCGCGCGGAACGGGCGAGACGCTATGGAACAGTTCGAGGCGAACCCCCCTGATCTCGTCATCTCCGAAGTCATGCTCCCAGTCGTAGGTGCTACTCCAGTGAAATACCTGACCTCCAGATGAACGGTGTCGAGCTTCTGGACGCCTTGCGCGCCGGAACCCAGGAACAGCAAATGGTGCCAGTTATCCTGCTCACAACGATCAACGACGTCCGGACCACGGACATGTTGCGCGCCGACGACTACCTCCCGAAGCCGTTCAGTGCGCGCGAAATTGTGGTCCGCGCCAATATGCAGATGCAGCTGGGAAAGAAGCGCCGCTTGTTGGAGATTGCCTTCGACGAGCGAACACAGGAGCTGCGGTGCCTGTCCGAGGAGACGCCCGTAGGCATCTTCCGTAGCGACCTGGGTGGGCGCCGCATGTTCAACAACAAAGCGTGGTGAGTGAGAGTGGAGTAGTGACGGCAAGATGGACAGCCCGCTGACGAACAGGAGGGCAATGTGCGGCATTCCAGAAGGGGGCATTCCTTGGCCTGAGTTTGCGCATCCGGGCTCTAGGGAGTCGATGTTGGAAGTATGGGGCGAGTTCCTGAAGAATGACCAGCGCACGCTTGAGCTTGAGACGTTGTGGTCCAACGACCGTTGGGTGCAGCTCACCGCTACCAAGCTGTACACCAAGACGGGAGCCACCCGCGGCATCATTGGTAGCGGCATTGACATTACGGAGCGCAAGCTCAACGACGAACTTCAAGCGCAACGAATCGTGGAAGCGGAGAAACGGCGCGCTGAGGCAGAGGAAGCGCGTCAGCAACAGGAGCTGCTCATCGATATCACCAGCCACGAGATCCGCAACCCTATCAGCAGCCTCATGCAGTGCAGCTCGATGGTGCGCAGCAACCTGCTCAAGCTGCAGGACGAGCTCAAGGCGGCTGTGGCGGGCCAGACCGCATTCCAGGTGGAGCCCCAGCTGCTGGTGACCATGGACGAGGACCTCGAGGCGCTTGACAGCATCTACCAGTGCGGCTTGGCGCAGGAGCGCATCAGCAACGATGTCCTCTCCCTGGGCAAGATGCAGCTCGACCTTCTCAGTGAGTTTGGAGCCAACGTGGCCCAGAGTGGCGGTGGCGGTGGCTGACCATGAGACATGTTTGACGTAGAGACGGACATGCCTGCAGTGGCGCAGAAAGTCTTGTCAATGTTCCAGGGCGAGGCCCGCATGAACCGCATCGAGCTCAGCCTCAACGTCTCCAGCGCGTTCAAGGACATGGGTTTGGAAACGGTCATGACAGACCCCGTCAGGTTCACTCAGATGTAGGTGAATAAGTACGCAAGGCGCTCACCTATCCAGTGTCACAAACCTCCTCTCCAATGCTATCCGGTTCACGGCGAACAACACCACGCGGCGTGTGGCACTCAGGCTTGACGCCGCAACGGGAGTGCCCGAGGACGGCAGTTGCGTCAACTCGAAGCCGCCCTCCAAGGAGGTGCTCGCGCCGGAGACTCCGATCTACATCTTCGTTTCGGGTAGGTAGTGAACTACTCGTAGAGCGAATCTGACACACCAGTGAGCGACACGGGCCCGGGACTCACGCCCTCCGAGCTCGACAGCCTGTTCCAACGGTTCATGCAGGCGTCGCCAATGACGCACACAGTGTTTGGCGGGTCAGGATTGGGTCTGTTCGTGTGCCGCAAGCTCGCCGAACGCATGGGCGGCCGCATCGAGGTGGCAAGCACGTATGGCGAGGGCTCCGAGTTCCGCTTCTACATCCGCACGCTTGCCGGACGCATTGCGCCCAGCGCCACACCTACGGAGACGAGAGCAACTGTTGTCCCCGCCGCCCCGAAGAGCGAGCCCGCCCCGACTATAGAAGCCTCGCCCGAGGCCTCCAAGGGGCCCACACATGTTCTGGTAGTGGAGGACAACCTCATCAACCGCAAGGTTCTGCTTCGACAGCTGAAGCAAGCCGGCTTCAGAACCGACTGTGTGTTTCCCGTCCACGCATCGTTCTGTGTACTGACTGTTCAGCGGCGTGCAACGGCCTTGAGGGGTTGGAGAAGGTCATAAAGAGCATGGACGTCACGGCCCCGCCTGCTGACCGATACGACGTTGTGCTCATGGACATTGAGATGCCGGTGATGGACGGCTACACTGCGTCCCGCAAGATTCGCGAGGCCGAGGCTGCGGGCGTCCTCCTGCGCAGCGTCATCATTGCAATCAGTGAGTAGCAGCGCCGCCGTGTACATGCTGAGGTGAAGCGGGAAACGCGCGCCAGGCGCAGCTGGATGAGTACATGTCGGACATCGACCTCGCCATTATCAAGCCGTACCGTCTTGTGAGTTGCATCGGGCGTTTAATTGCTGACTTGACTTCAGCCCGACCTCCTAACCAAGATGGCGGACATGTGGTCGCGGCGAGAAGAGTTGGGGGGCATCGCTGCCGCGAAGAGGGTTGCTGCCTAGCCAGGGCAGCTTACGATGCCTGAGGAGAGCTCAGACCGAGTATCTGATGGGAAAAAGGAGGGCAAGAAGGGAATGACAGGGGATGAAAGTCTTGTGTAATTGGAGGCAACCTGCTTTCAACAGGCCGCTTAGCTCAGCTGGTTAGAGCATTGTACTAATATTAAGATAATATCAGTCCATGCAAAGGTCGGCAGTTCGATCCTGTCAGTGGTCAAATCTTTTTGGTTTCACCTGCAACAGCCGTTACGCGCGGGGTCAGAGTGCTCGACAACAACAAATCCATCTCTCATTTCACGTTGCACCGTCCTCTGATATCGATATCTCTCTCTCTCTCTCACCAGTGATCCTGGACGCGGTCTCTCCACGTATCGCCTCCTCGACCAAGCAGCCCAAGCCGGGGGGAACATCTCGTCTCGCTGGCCACTCGGCGCCATGTCCAGACTGTCGCCACCCACCCCTGCGGTCAATGAGGAGGCCCATACATACCGTAGCCCGCTCGCCTTCCTGACTGATCCGCCGCTCAAACTCGCCAAGACCCCTTTGCCGTTCCCGCCGCCGCCGCCCGAGACGCTGCTGCGCCGTCTCCCCGAGCTGTACGATACACTTTGGCTGCAGGCCGGCATGCATGCAATGCATCCTTCAAAGGGAGTGTACACGCCGCTCCGCGCGCTGTATTGCATGTGCACGTATATCGTATACGATCTCGTGCTCGGATATCCCAACGAGTTTGAGAGTTTTTGGAGCCAGGGGAGCGTCCCCGTTGCCGTTGCGGTCAGAGGCAAGGACAAGGACACCGGCAAGGGCGAGGGCGAGGTTGTCTCGTGGCTCGTGCGCGACATTCCGGATCCCCGGGATCCGGACCCGGCGCGATACGCCATGCTCGCCGGCATCACGGCGCTGCTCGTGCTGGCATTCAACAAGCGGCTTGACATGGGCCTCTCGCGTGACGAGTGCACGACCGCGTACCTCGCCCAGCGGATGCGCCGCTGGCCGCCGTGGGGAAAGTACAAATTGCCGCCCCTCAAGCACGAGACGATGCCTGCCTGGGCGCGCAACGTGCCGCCGCTCCCCCACACGCTCCGGATCCCGTACTGGGACCAGGGCGAGTTTGTGCCCATCAGCAAAGACGAAGAGGCAGACTTGAAGAGCCCGCAGTTTGAGCTGTACAACATCATCTGCGCGCAGCCGGACATCCGCTTTACATAGCCCAGACGCCGAGCAGCAACAAAATGTATCTATACTACAATAACAAATTGTGCGGTGCATGTTCACCGCGTTACCTCTACGCAGTAAAGTGGTCGATGCCCGCATCGATGCAGGCGCGGCGGACCGTCGATGGCGTCGGGCATGAACTGGTACTGGTACTGGGTTGACCAGCGAGGGTGTTGGACGAAATCTCAACAGGATAGCGCGCGACGAGGGCATCGGCGTCGTTCACGTCTTTCGCCAGCGTACGTTTGTTCCTACCGCTGATGCGGTCCAGCTCGAACGAGAGGCCAAACTCTGGCGGGGCCGCCAGCACGGTGAGGCCAAGCGCGGATAAGAAAACGATACTCGGTGCAGGTGAATCGTCAATGATCGAGCGCTTCGTGGCTGGAATTGAAACGCTTTTTTTTTTTTTTTTTTTTTTTTTTTTTTTTTTYKTTYWTTKTTYTTTCCGGCCGCGCATGGAGCTGCGGTGGTGAGAGGCCCGAGGTCTCTGGGCCCGTCTGCCGCTAACTGCTGACCAAGCGATAGTTGTGCATGCGCAGCGGAACCAAGTGCAGCGGTTCGTCTGTCATTCTGGGCATGAGGCGATTTGAGGTGGATGTCAAGMWKCTTGWCMKCCACTGTCATGAGATGTACTTCACTATTCACAGCCCCCTAAGGTGCCATGCAGTTCCAGTGAACGCAAAGAAAACCCAGAAGTCGGGGATGGTAATTACTACATAACAACTATAGGAGGACCCCACAGTTGCGTTCACAGTCTTCCCCACCTGCTACCACTGAACGAATCGCCGAGTTATCTGTGTACCCGGACAGCCACACCAAACACATTCATCACAGAGTATTTATCGCTACAGGACACGTACATATTACTCGCCACCTACGACAATCTATCCCAAGCCGGCCTCACGAAGCCACTGGCGTCCTTCGTCCGTCATCTCCTCCTCTCTCTCTTCCTCTTCGCCGACCTGCCACAGCGTGGAAAAGTTATCCAACGTCGTCTCAAACGCGGCGCGCTCGGCGGGCGGCAGGCCAGCAACTGCGGCCATGAGCTCGCGGCTAGCCTGCAGACCGCCCTGTTCGGCGTCCACAATCTGCGCCACCAGGCCGCGCATCGTGGCGCGCAGGACCTCTACCTTGACCGTCTGGCGAATAACAGTTGCATTCAGGTTTCGGATGTTGAAAAGGGTGGTGGAGGACACCGATGTCGTAGCGGCAGCGGAGAGAGGCTGGGAGGCCTCGGCGACGGGAGATGGTGTGGCGTGGTGCATCGCGGCTGCATGGCTCCCATTGGGATTGCTGGAAGACGCGTGCGGGCCGGTACCGTTCGTGAATGCGCGAGTCCCGTTTTCGGATTCGGTCGCAGCGGCAGCAACTTGGAGCGAGTCCCGCTTCTTCCGTTTGCGGCGACGTGTTGGAGTATCGAGAGAAACATCGCCGGGAGCGTCATTGGCACGCAGTGGAGCCTCCCCTGGCTGCCGAGGGCGGCGAGGACTAGACAGCGGAGCGGCCGCGGCGGCGTGATTCCACGATAGCGGGCTTGCGGCCTGCGAGGCGACGCGGGCCTGGGCAAGGAACGCTGCGAGTCCAGGGGCGGGGGGATTTCCAGATGGCGTAGTGGTCATGTGTACCGGGATCGACTGCTGCTCCCCGTTCGCCGCGGCCTCAGCAGGGGAGGCTGATGACGGGCCAGCAAGAGCGCTCACGGGGGCGTCCAGGTCGGAGACCCGCTCGCGCTGCGTCTTTTCGAGGACCTTTGTTCGTGGCTGGCGGGGATATCGGCGCAGTGGACTGTCCAGATGGTACCGGATTCCTAGGCAGTCGCACGCATGTGCGCCCCAGCACCCCACGCACGTGAGGCGCTCGTAGGCGTCGCGTTTCGAGCAGACCTTGAGCGAGCGGACGACGCACGGGATGCCAGCCTCGATACATGCGGAGCAATGCTCTCCTTCGGGACACCTAGAGTCAGCGGCAGATACCGCGCCAGAACTCACTCGAAGCCGCCCTTGCATGGCGTGAATCCGAGATCGATCATGCCCTGTTTGTCGACGCGATTCAAGCTATACGAGCCGCGGCGCGCGGGGGTAGAGCTGGCTATCCCCGCTTTGGCGTTCGCACCCGAACGACGACGAGGGGTCATCTTGATCAGAGGCGCACAGGAGAGCGCATGTGATGGATGCGAGGTGGGAAGAGACAGAGTTGTGATGGGATGGGCAATGTTTTCTTGCGCCGAAATGTGTGGCTTTGCTTTGATTTTGACGCGTCCAGTGGCGAGGTGGAGGTGATTACATGATGACGTAAGTGGGTGGGAAGTCGTACTCTGTCGAGTTGCGAAGATCAGCGCAGCACATGGGCGTGGCGATGTGGCGGGAGGTGGACGACGACGACGACGATTCTCTGGCGCTCACAGACGTCATGCTGCACGGCCACTCAGATCCAATGATGTTTGTACATGCTAGCTAGCTACATGTTCCACGACTCGCTTAATACGCCTACTTGTTGCTGCGCCTGCTCCCCGTCAACTTTCGCGCCGGGACCTCCGGGACGTCCATGCAGTAGTCGCGTGATAGCTGGAGTTAGTTCTGTCACATTCGGCCACAACTTACCACCTGCTGGACACCGCTCCACTTGGCAACCGTCTTGCGGCACTCATCCTGCCAGTCGATCTCGGCCAGCTCGGCGTGGCGCCGAATGACGTTTTCCATCTTCATGTCGTCCGCTGGGAGTAGGAAGGGGCGTGCCAAGTGGTACGTACGGATGTAGCGCTTGAGAGGCGCGTCAAGGGCCTTCTCCAGTGCCGCAGTGAGCTCGTCGGGGCTGCCAGCGTGCTGCCGTCAGTGCTGACCGTTGTGCGCCTGTAGCACACTCACAACATTGTACACATAGGGCGAGTTGAGGTGCTTGACCGAGTCGGACTGTGTCTCCCACTTGTCGCGGTCGTCAGGGTTCTCCTTGTCCCACGCTTTGACGCTGCTGTCAGCTGCCATCGTCTCTGCTGATACGTACACATTCACAAATGGCGTCCCGTAGCACATGGCCATGTACACCGCGGGCGAATACGACGGGCTGCCGAGGCCGACCAGGACCTTGCTGCGGGCCACGTTCTCGCTCCAGGTGTCTAGCGGCTGCTTGCCGATAGTAAACAGGCCCGGCTCATCGAGACGCTGGTTTGGTTCGCCCGCCATGACCAGGAACTGGAACGGCTCGTGGTCGGCGAGGGCGGGTGCAATCCCCTTCTCGACGTCCTTGAGGAGGCCAAAGAACATGTTGCGGTCGCGGCCAAAGTAGAGGTCGTTGTTGCCGAGGATCGTGCCAATGTGCTTGCGCTGGTACGGGCGGTACGATGTCTGCTGCTTGCACATGCGCTCGACCGAGTACCCCACGTAGTGGCTCTCACCGCGCGGGTGGTCGGGGTTGAGGGCGGCCCAGTTCTCTGGTGCAAGTGTCCAGAACGCACCCAGCGGGTTCACCTGCCCGCCCCAGCCGCCCCAGAAGTGGAAGACGACCGACTTCCAGTACGGCACGCCCTCGGGATAGTCGCTCGACTGCATGCACGCCTTGTAGCCGACCTGCCACCCGCCGCCCTCGTCCTTGTCCGAGTCGACCGTGGTCGCATTCCTCGCCATGCAGCGCTTGAGCGCCTCGGGTTCCCAGTAAACGAGTTTAACCATGTCTGCGAGACCCTGGTACATGTATAGCGTGTCCATGACACCAAACGAGATCAGCGTCGTGTATCCGGCACCTTTGAACGCAGCGAGGGTTGACGCGGCCCAGATACGCTCCTCGCTTTCGACCGGTCCCGCTAGCGCGCCACCGAAGTGGTGGCTCCCGAGCAGGATGATCTTGTCCTCGTTTGGGCCACACGTCCCCGCTGCAGTGCATGCCCGCAGCCGCTCCAGCGCAGCAAAGTTCTGCCTCCTGTGCACTCGTCCTCCGTCGCCCCTGAGTGTGAGCATGTGATCCTGGTCCTGCGGCTGCACTTTGGGTTTGGCGGTGGTCCGGTCAACTCACACTGCTGGGTACTCTTTCATGAGCTTTGCGGTGAACGTGCGCAGACTCTCGGACCGCCGTCTGCGGTCCAGCATTGTCGTCGCCCGGTCGTGAATGTTCGCCATGTCGAGGTTCTTCACCGTGACTAGAATATAGAGCACAAGGCAGCAGAGGCCCATAAGCAAGGTTCGCCGTGAGCTGTCATTAGCCACGAACGCCGCAGCCGCCTACCTCAGTCTCCGAGTGAGCGTGCGCGCTCCGCGCGGCGGCGTGAGTCTGCCGTGCTCGACGTCTTCAAAGCCCATTGTGTGTGAGTGAGAGTGTGAGTAGTCAATGGGGGAAATGCCAGCGCATCCAGAGAGCTCTTACATCTTTTTATATAGCACAATAGGTGAGTTTGTTCCTGTTCCTGGTGAGAGAGATATCAACGACCTTGGTCGTCACGGAACGAGTGTCCCTCGGGTCTCCAGCCGTGGTCTCATCTAGCTCTCCCGTAACTTTTACGGCGTCGCTTCTGTGATGCGTTCGGCGTCTGGGTTTGGAGTTTGGAGGTCCCCCCCCTACAGTGGAGCAGGGCTGCCATGGTGGTGGTGTTGTTTGACGGCGATGGTGTTCCATGGTGGCCAGTGGTGAAACGCACTTGCTAGGGGTTTCTGCGCCAATGACCAGCTCCAGACGAGCACACCCTTTCGTCCATTGCTGCCCCTCCAAGGGTGCTGCTGCAACACTGCCAGGGAGAAGCGAAATGGCACTCCCAAGTGTGGCCGTTTCTGATGCGCCTGGTGTTGCCTCGTTTGAACATCAACTCCTCGGATACGGATACGGGGCCCTCTATTTTCATTCCTCCTAGTCCCGGTTTGGGCTGTTGCAACAACCCACCAGAGCAATGCAATGATGCAGATGGTGCCAGCTAGCGTTGCATGGACCTCCCTTGCCTCGCAGGACAGGCTCCAGTGGCCAGTGGCGAAAACACAAACCATCGAAAACACTGAAAGCAAGGAGAGCGCGGAAGCAACGTGGTCGGTACGACATTCGGAGCTTGAAGCTTGTCCGCCATTTCAGCAGTCTGTATGCAATCCAGCTGCCGACGCAAGGCGTATACCTGGTTGGTGGACGCCGATGGCTGGAGTGTACATGCCGATGCCGGCTTACGGGGGTGCCATGTCGTTGCACAGCAAGCAGAATCGGCCCAAATACCTACGACCTGGGAGCATGCAACGAGTGGGACGTTCTGCGCCGGCTGAGCTGGCGACCGCCGAGAGCAGACCGAGGAGGGCCCTATCCCAGGCAACCTTACTCTTCCTGGTTCCCAGAGCCACTGAAGCACAAGTTCCACTCCACGCCGGCCGCGGACAGCAGGTGCTGGCACCACCGTGTCGGTGTTGGCCAACGAGGCTCAGCAAAGGTCCTGCGTCCCTGCCACAAAGCCAACTGCCGGAACCCGGCTGGCCGCTTCAGGCTCTATCGGTGGCCACACTGGACACTGCCCGCCTAGCTCCCACGTGAGCCTACCACCCAGATGCACCATACGGCCATCGGATGATGCTCGCCACCATCCACCATCCTCGCCCCCAGCTTTGATAAACCCAAGTTTGCATGGACTCGGTGCGGGTGGCAACATCGACGAGTAGAGATATTGCACCGCCAGAAGGCAGATCTGTCGCCCGGCTGCACGCCGCCGAGGTGACAGCTGTTGTCGCTGCTACCGCCTCATGCAGCAATCTTGCCGGCCGCGTCGCGTCGTCTCCAGTACCGCAGTCTCACGCTAGATGGCAGAGTTGTCAGTACCACCAATCTGCTGCCCAGACCTGTCCACATTGCAGCCCATCTCAGACCCTGCTCTCGCAATGTCCGTACTGTGGGAACCCTCCGCGACGACGTTCAGTGCGCGATCAGTCCATCATGTGCTCTGCAACGGCGATCAGTGACAAAAAACTCCATGCCAACAAGTGCGATGTGGATGAATCTCATGAGGAAAAGGTACCCGCTAAAATGACAGGAACGAGTTTACTCGTCGTCCTCCTCCTCCTCCTCGGAGCCCTCCTCCTCCTCGTCGTCCTCCTCCTCACGCTGCGACTCGAGGACAGCGGTGGCGATGCGGTCAAGGTCACGCATGCCGTCCTGCGAGATCTTGCGGCCACCGTCGGGGTGGGCCTCAAGGACACCGATCTTCTCGAGGGCCTGGACAACGTTGCGCTCGACACCGGTGGCCGAGTCGCGGTGGTGGCCGGGGCGGACACCGCGGCGGTGCTTGGTGCCGTGGAGCTTGGCGAGGGCGCCAACACCGACGTGCTTGCGGAGGTAGATGTGACGGGCAATGGCGGCTGCATGTTAGATGTGCTGCGGAGATTTTGGACATAGTTTGCTCGTTCGAACGTTGCAAAACTCCTGGGCGCGCTACTCACCGGCACGGACGTAGAACCAGTCGGGGTCGTAGGGGGCGAGCTCCTTCTGGGCACCAGTCTTGACGACGTCGACCCAGGTGGGGATCTCGAGCTTACCCGAACGCTTAAGGTGGGCCGAGTAGGCCTTGATGAAGTCCTCGGCGCTGTATTTCGAACATGGGCAGAGCAGGGGAGCGATTCGCGGGGGGAGAGTCGATGGGATGGGGGAGTGGGAGTGCGCGCGCAAGTCGTTCAAAATCGCGGATGAAAGAATCTAGGTCAGCATGGGTCCTAACGGTTGTTTCGGGGTCGATTCCACGGCGCGACGAGACGAGCGAGCTCCAGCGACATTTCCATCCACCTCGTCCGTGCAGCACGCCGGTGCGTGTGCCGACGCTCTCCTCACGACGACAATCCCTCCAACAGCATCCCTCCAACATCCTCTTCCTCCTCTCGCTCGCTCGTCTCGATTTCGCGGTCGCGGGGGTCGTCCTGTCCGAGTCGATCGTTGAACGTACGAGATGTCACGAACGCCAGGCATTTTTGGGCTGGATTGATGTTAGTAACGAAGTAGCTACTGAAAGTGACCGCAACGATGTTACTCACAGTTTTCTTGGGTCTTGCGGGGCAGCGGAGACGGCGAGACGAGCAAGTCGATGTGGAGCTTCGGGGGGCAGGCAGCAGGCAGAGGCAGGAGCAGGAGCAGGGGAGGGGGAGGGGGGGGTGGGTGCTGGCGTCCAACAGAGCAAGCAGAATGCAAAGGTGCAAACCTGGTCCCAAACGGAGAATGCTGTTACGTAAAGGGGCAGTGTCGGCGATAAGTTTCGCGCCGACAGTTTCGGCCACTCTCTGTTTTCAGATTGTCCCTCCGACCGTGGGAAATCTAGCGCCACCATGTGTGACGACCGTGGGACACCTCGACCGTGGGAAAGCTTCAAGATTTCCGGGGCAGACCTTGTTGTGACGTTCATGGCAGACCAACTTGTCAGGTATAGACTGCTGCTACAAGTCACCACTCCTGGGTACTGTCGACAACAACAACATGTGGGTAGTCGAACCGCAGCCTCCGCTTACACCAGGTCGCGTCTCATCTTCCTCAACCTCCCCCCCACGCTCACCGCGGAGAGCTTCAAGTCCAAGCTCACCGAGCCCAAGACCCTCGCCTCCACCGTCGTCACCGACGCGCGTCTCGTCCCGAATCGTCGCTTTGCGTTTGTCGGCTACAAGACCGAGGACGAGGCCAAGAAGGTCAAGGACTGGTTCAACGGTAGCTTTGCGTTTGGCGGCGGCAAGGTCAAGGTCGACTTTGTCAAGGATGACGACGTGAGTTAGTACGTGCCCAGCGGCTGCTAACTCTCAGCCGCTCGCGCCCAAGCCGTCGAAGCGTGCCAAGCTCGAGAAGGGTGAGGCGGCACGCAAGAAGGATGACGAGCCCGAGGCCGGCCCCTCCGGCGGCAGCAAGCGTCTCAAGGAGTTTATGGACGTCATGAAGGGCGTCGACGCCACGGCTCCCACCTCCGCCACCGCGGTCCCCGGCGAGGCCGGCTGGGTCGCCGAGGGCACCAAGGCCGCCAAGGCTAGCAAGAAGGGCAAGGAGAAGGCCGAGGAAGTCGAGGATGAGGAGGAGGAGGAGGCTGCCGCGGAGGACGACGACGACGCTGCCTGGCTTGCGCGCCGCCAAAAGGCCACTCTCGACGAGGACATGGACACTGACGAGGTGAGTTACAACAACTACAACGTGTCCTGACTTTAGCCGGCGGCCCCCAAGGTCGACGCCGAGGAGGCGCTCATCCTCTCCACTGGCCGCCTGTTTGTCCGCAACCTCGCGTTCGTCGCCACTGTCGAGGACCTGTCAGAGCACTTTGGACGGTTCGGCCCGATTGTCGAGACGCACATGCCCGTGTCGCCCAAGACCGGCGAGCCGCTCGGCACGGCATTTCTCCTCTTCCGCAACCCCGAGGACGCGCTTTCTGCGTCCAAGGCGCTCGACAAGACGACGTTCCAGGGCCGTCTCCTCCACGTTCTCCCCGGCCGCGCCCGCCCCGGCCAGGAGACCAACAAGGACACCAAGGGCGTCACCGACGGAAAGGTCCTCGGCAAGGCGGCCGAGGCGCGCGGCGAGGTCAAGAGCAAGGTCGACGAGAAGCGCAAGGCGGACGGCGCCAAGGGTGTCAACTGGGCGACATTGTACATGAACGTGAGTGGCGTGTGTCCTATCGAGCTCACGTCAGAGCGACGCCGTTGCCGCTTCGGTTGCGGACCGCATGGGCGTGTCCAAGGCCGACCTCCTCAACGGCTCCGACGATGTCAGCCCCGCAGTCAAGCTCGCACTCGCCGAGACGCACGTCATTGCCGAGACCAAGGCGTACTTTGAAAAGGAGGGTATCGTGCTCGAGTCGCTCCAGCCCAAGGTCCCCCGGTCGCAGACTGTCATTCTCGTCAAAAACATTCCCTTTGGCACCACCATCCAGGGCCTCCAGGACCTGTTTAGCCCGCACGGCGAGCTGAAGAAGGTGCTCCTCCCGCCGGCAGGCACCATTGGTGTTGTCGAGTTTGACAATGCCATGGATGCTGGCCGCGCCTTCCGCGCACTCTCGTACCGCCGCCTCGGCAACGCGGTCCTGTACCTTGAGAAGGGCCCCAAGGGCATGTTCAAGAACCCCGACCAGATCTCTACCCCTGCGTCCAAGGAGGCCGAGGAGCGCGCTCTTCTTGCTTCCAAGGTCGCCGAGGCCGAGGAGAAGCTCCGCGACCAGCCGGCCGAGTCGGACGAGGCGGGCTCGACGCTCTTCCTCAAGAACCTCGCGTGGGCCACCACGACCGAGCGCCTGTGCGCCGTTCTTTCCGCGCTCCCCGGGTTCTCGTTTGCGCGCGTGCAGACCAAGCCGGACCCGAAGCGTCCCGGCCAGAAGCTCTCGATGGGCTTTGGTTTCGTTGGCTTCAAGACGAAAAAGGACGCGCAAAAGGCGCTCGGCGGTCTGCAGGGCTTCGAGGTGGACGGCCACAAGCTCGACGTCAAGTTTGCGCAGCGCGGCGTCGAGGACGTTGCCAAGGAGAACAAGAAGGGCAAGAAGAAGGGCGACGGCGAGATGGACGGCAAGACAAAGGGCACCAAGCTCCTCGTCAAGAACCTGCCGTTCGAGGCGACCAAAAAGGACGTGCGCGCCCTCTTCTCCGCGTACGGCACGCTCAAGTCGCTCCGCGTCCCCCGCAAGCCGACACTGTCGTCGTCAGGTGCCGCCTCGTCGCGTGGTTTTGCCTTCCTCGAGTTTACCACACATGCCGAGGCGCAGCGCGCCATGGACGCGCTCAAGCACACCCACTTGCTCGGCCGCCACCTTGTCACCGAGTGGGCCAACGACGAGGACAGCGTCGACATTGACGCGCTGCGCGAAAAGGTCTCGCGCGACGCGTCGCTCGGAGACGTCGGCGGCAGGAAGCGCAAGCTCGACCTCACCGGCAAGGGCGACGTGGACGAGAACGACGGACTTGAGATGTAGGAGCCGGATCGGGTATCATAGATTAGTGTATGCATTTTCTTCCATAGTCATAGAGGCCCGTGTCAGGACAGGACAGGGGAGCAAAGAGTTTACTGTTTGGCGTTTCGGCAGCTCGTTTGGTGCTGCCACACGGGAGCGGGCAGTTGCATCAGAGCACCGCAATGGAGCGTCGCATCGGTGTGTAGKAAKRSATSWGGTACTATGTACAGTGTAGGTTGGGGTACCGTATCGAGGTGTGGACAACGCGCCGATGGCGATTACTCTTCGTGGAGTGGAAACAGGCTGCCGTGAGCTCGATGCGCGTACGCCGCTCAACTCACTGGTATTGATTATACAGATTGTAGAATAGCGGGATCCAGAGGGCCGAGTTACTTGTTGTGGGGCGCGGGCTCCATGGCGTCCTCGAGCTGAGTATGTGAGCAAGAGCACGGATGCACGGATGCCTGCCAGCACCACCGACGTACCATCTCTCGGATGATTGTGGCCTGCGACGGGTCGAGCTCGATGGACGACTGGATGCTCTCAAAGGGCGATGTGGCGTGGGCGTGGGCGTGGGCGTCGACGGGCGACTGGGCGGGCGTGCTTGCGGGCGATGCGGCGGAGCTCGACGCCAAGCCGAAGCGGCTGCCGATGCCAAAGCCGGGAAAGCCCCCGGTGCGGTCCATGGGGGTCATCTCTACGACCTGACGCCCTGCTGCCGCGGCGTGTTCGGGTGGCGGGATAAGTGGCGTGTGGAGGAGGAAGAGAAAGGTGTCTTGTGCGCGGGCGAAGAACGAGGACATTGTTGCGAGTAAGGAGGTAACGAGAGTGGGACAAGAGTGGGTGATGAGGAGAAGGAGAAAGACAGACAGACTGAAAGCAACCGCAGAAGAGGTCGTCGCGAGCGAGGCCCGAGTAGCAGTGAGCTGACCAGCGGCCCCGGCGATCCGAGGGAAAAGGTAGATCCTTTTGCTCCTTTTTTCCCCCCTTGCCGTACTCGCGTACTCCACACAGGTCACACGCGTGACGTCATTCCCATTGAAAACGGAGTGGTCTGTTCCACTCACCTGCATGCAAAGGCGTGTATAAATTCGCGACGCCTCGTTGCTCTTCCTATGCCCGGGGGTATCATGGACCACGACGACGGCGACGGCGATGGCGATGCCGAGGACGCGGACGAGGACGAGGACGCCCACCCACGACCACCACAACATGGCCTTTGCCTTGGCGACAACCTTGTATCGAGGCCCGCTTCCGCCGGCATTGTTTTGACGGGAGAGCCACCCGGGATCAAAACTGCCGAATGAGAAGACGATTTGCCGGAAACGGCCCGCGGCGTACCCAGCGCGTCCAACGCAAGGCGAGGGTGTCAGACGACACGCACGACCACGCCACGCCACGACCTGAGTGCCCCCGCTCCCGCAATGCAGTCTGGTAGCGCGTAGCGAGGATGACTACCGGCAGCAGCAGCAGCAGCAGCATCAGCAGCCAGCCAGCCAGCAGTGGCCAGCCCAGTGGCCCACTGGCCCATGAATAGAGATCCATGTTCATATAGAAAGCGTGCTTCCACGTCGCGCTGTACGCTTGTTCCTCTTTGCTTCATCTCCCTTTGCTTGCTCTCACCACCCGCCATGCTCTCCAAGATACCACGCACCACTCTGGCACTACTCGTGCTGGGTGCGACGCTGGCTGTCGCCCACAGGTCGTATGCGTCGGCCGACCACAAGGTGCGTGTCTGGTTGTTGAGTGCAGCAGCAGCAGCAGCAGCAGCAGCAGTGCAGTGGTGCCCCGGGCCTCGAGGCGTGTATTTTCCTGGACTGGAGACGAATCCGCCTTCCCTCCACCACAGCCGCCAAAGGCTCACTCAGCTCACCACCACCACTCACTACTTGTCGGCGTGTCCTCCTCCTCTCCCTTTACTGACACTCATTTTCAGCACCACCACCACCACGGAGTATTCACACCACCACTCGGCGACGACGTCCACAACCACAATCACCACCACCACCACGCTCATTCACACTCTCACTCTCATCACCCAGGCGGTATGAAGCAGTTCTTTGAGGTCTTGTTCCCCTTCAAAAGCCCAGCATGGAACGCCAGTGAGTCTTGTTGTTCTGTTCCGTCGCCAGCCGCCGCGCCGCAGCACGCGTCGAGCAACACCAGCAGCCCATGCACTAACACCCCAGTCCTGGGCACGTTCTACATTTCCTCCATCCCCAACTTTATCCTCCTCGCCGTCCCCGCCAACCTTGAGCCCTCGTCCCTCAACACCATGATCGCGTTCGCGACAGGTGGTCTCCTCGGCGACGTCTTCCTCCACCTCGTCCCCCACGCGTTCTTTGGCGAGGCCGGCCACGACGGAAACCACTCCTTTGTTGTTGACGAGCAGAGGAACATCATCATCGGGTGCGTGATCCACAGACCCCATGTGGTGCTAACTACAGTGGTGCAATCTTCCTCGGTTTCGCGGCCTTTTTCGTTCTCGACAAGACAATGCGCGTCCTCAACGCCCAGGCTGGCAACGAGGGCGGCCACTCGCACCACGGTCACTCTCACGGCCACTCGCACGGCCACTCGCACGGCACCTCGTCCGCTGTCGCCAAGCCCGAGGGCGAGCTCAAGAAGCGCAAGGGCGGCGACAAGGACTCGAAGGAGCACAAGCCCGAGGAGGAGGACGAGAAGAAGATCAACCCCTCGCTCCGTCTCTCGGCCTACCTCAACCTCTTTGGCGACTTTACGCACAACATCACCGACGGCCTCGCCATGGCTGCCAGCTTCTACTCGTCCCCCGCTCTCGGCGCCGTCACCACCATTGCCACCTTCTGCCACGAGATCCCCCACGAGGTCGCCGACTACTCGATCCTCATCAAGTCGGGCTTTACAAAGTCGCAGGCCATGGGCTCGCAGTTCTTCACTGCCGTCGGCGCGTTCGTGGGCACCTTTATCGGTATCTGGATCGCCGAGACCACCGGCGCTGGCGACCACTCCACCCCCAAGATCGGCGAGGGCATCTTTGGCACCTCGGTCGGCGGTGGCGAGCTTGTTATCCCTATGACTGCAGGTGGTGCGTTCACTCAGAGTTTATACGATCCTGACTCCACAGGTTTCCTCTACATTGCCAGCGTCAGCGTCATCCCCGACCTTCTCGAGGAGTCTAGGAGCGCAAAGCAGGCGCTCAAGGAGGTGAGGCTAGTGTCCCTGCGATTGCTAACGTCCAGTACGCCGCCATGGCCTTTGGTGTCTTCTGCATGGTGAGTCTCAGCTCGAGTTTCCGCGCTAACCCCAGGCCGTCATTGCGTGGAACGAGTAAACAAACCAGTACACTTTCATGGAATATCTTTGCATTTGCCAGTTGCCTGCTATTTATGACACTGACTAGCTATTCTGCTAGGCAGTAGTGTCGCTGACAGAGTCGTCGCACTCGCATCGCTCACCTCTTCGCCGAACAGGAACCGACGCAAGGAGCAAGGCACTGCACACCGCAGCACATTCTGCCGAGGGTTGCATGCAATATAACAGGCAATCGACTGGCGCTGTCATGTGCTCACGTCAATCCGGGCTCAGGGGCATGTGCTGAAATACTCCACTCTCCTGGCTCTCTCGACTCGGAAGAGCACATCATCCCCGAGGGCTGTAGTCTCGGTGCCCAGCTCCCGGCTGTAGCCAGATGGAGCCAGATGGGCTCGAAATTTCAAGATCCAAAGCACCAGGACGTCATTCTGTTGGACGGCTCACCACGCCAGAATTGCCTAATCCAGGAGTCATTACGAGAGAAACAAGCTCGGAGGCTTGCTCAGGCACCATCCATGCCCTTGTGTTCTCTCTGTGCTGCTGCTGAGCTCCGCTCCGCTGGCCGACCCCCAGGAGCTCCTGACTTGCTTGACTTGCTTGACTTGCTTCTATGGGCTCCTGCCCAGTGCTTGTAGCAGACCTCATGACTTTTGCTCGCTATCTCCATTTTTCCCCTCGTCCATCTCGTCCATCTTTACTACTCCATCTTTCATCCGACCCCGCCGCCGCTCTCTATATTTCACCACTAACGACTCCGACAACGACTACATGAGCAATCAGCACTCTGCGACCTTTACCTGGGGCGCAGGACCCGCCGCGGTGAGTCTACAGAATGCGACATTGCGAGACGTCATTGCTTGTCCCGACTGAAAAGTCGGGTGCCCGCCATCTCAAAACTCGGCTCGGCTCGAGCTACCTGCTGCCCATCGTGGACATGAGATGCGCATCCACCGCCGAGAACACGGCGCGTCGCGTCTTGGAATGATTCCCGAACAGTGGACACCATACTGACGCTCGACTTTTTTTTTTTTCCTCTCCTCGTGCCTCTCGATATTCCGCAATGTTCCTTGGCCATCCAACAGGTCTTTGTCGCCGGCAGCTTCAACGACTGGTCCGACACCGCCACCGCCCTCAACAAGCTCCCGGACGGCAGCTTCTCGGGCTCCATCAATGTCCCCTTCGGCGAGAAGCAGGCCTTCAAGTACGTCGTCGACGGCGAGTGGAAGGTCCGCGAGGACGAGCCCAAGGAGTGGGGTAAGTAGATCCGCATCTTGGCTTATCGGTCACTGACACTATCAGACGAGGCCGGTAACATGAACAATGTAGGTATCGCTGGGCATGTGCGATGGCACGGTTGCCGTGGCTGGTCAGCAGAGTTGTCCGTGCTGACATGTAGGTTTACATCGCCCCCGAGGCTGGTAGCTCCGCCCTCGGCAACCAGGCCCCCGCTTCCCCCATCACTCCCACTTCTGCGCAGGCCTCGCAGGCCCAGGCTGCTGCTGTTGGCAACAAGGCTGTTGACCCGACTTCCTCCGGCGCCGCCCAGGGTGCCGCCGCCCCTGCGGCCGCCGACCGTGGCCTCGACGCTGCCGCTCCCGCCACTGCCAAAACCCTCGCTGCACAGCCCGCTACCGACGCTGTCAAGACTTCCGACGGCATCTCGTCCTCTACCGCCGCCCTTGGTGCCGCCGGTGTCGGTGCCGGTGCCGCGGCTGTCGGCGCCGCCCTCCTCGCTGCCCACCAGAAGGGCGACTCGGCCGCCACCACTCAGGTAAGCGGGCAGCTCCCCCTGTCGATCCAGTGTTCGAAAGCTGATGGCAGATTCTTGACGAGGCCAAGGCCAACGGCATCGACGTCTCGTCGATTCCCAACCTCCCCACTACCAACACTCTCAACTCTGAGCCCCTCGCCGGCGCTGTCCCCCAGTCCCAGCAGACCCTCGGCATGAACACCGCGTCTGGTGAGTTTCGGCAGTCAGGTCTTCAGCTAACTCTCAGTTGCCCCTGCCGCTGGCCTCGACGCCGCCCCCGCTGGTGGTGATGCCACTACCGCGACTACCACAGCCGTCGACGCCACCAAGGACACTGCCGCCGCCGCCACTGCCGGCTTTGACGCTTCGGAGCCCCTCCCCCTTGCTCCCGTTAACGAGCAGGCCCAGACCGAGGTCGCT
>PQXP01000510.1:0-17118 GCA_002973495.1 Apiotrichum akiyoshidainum
CCCCCCCCGCCCGCAGGTGAGCCGACCGAGACCAACCCCGAGTTTTACGGCAACATGGCCAAGGTCGAGCTGATCCGCCGCTGCAAGGAGCTCGACCTTTCTCTCGCCGATGACAACGGCCACTATGAGTGTGCCGCGACGCTCATCGAGCGTCTGGTCGCCGCCGCCTCGGTATAGGACCCAGCACCACCCTCTGGACATTATAGGATCACTCTGTTGTATAGCAACACCTCGCGCGCTAGCACGGCGTAGAAGACGTCAATATGTAATTTTTTTGTACAGCACCAGCGCGGATCGCAGAAAGTACGCTACGAGAGCTGGTCGACTTGGTACATGTCATCCCTTCTCCCCATGTGACCTTTCTTATCACAGCGCTCAGCGAGCTCCTCCACCCCTCCAGAAGAGCTTTGGGTCTCCGTCGGTCCAAGGGCAGGGTACTGAGCCGCTGTTGGTCTGCGATCGGCGCATACAGCTAACGGCCACTTCTAGGACTCACTGTGAGGGAGAGCAGCAACGGTGACCATCACCTTTGGCAACAGGGATCTCTTCCGAGGTTGGAGGGTTACTTGGGTGCTGTCTGCAGACGTTTCGTGCCGAGGTCCGAGGCAGAGGCCGCTTTGAGATCGGCGCGAGCCACTTTGAGATCGGCGCGAGGGGCGTCCCCAGGATGCGGGGTTCAGGACATAGCTCGGCCAACTCGGGCCGCCACCTCGGTAATCGACGGCAGGCTCATCGTCCATCTGACGTCCAGGGATCTTGGCATCGCGGGAGAGCGATGGGCAGTTGATAATCGACTGAAGCGGAGGACGGTCCCTGTGTCTGCGTCGTCGCCGCGCGTCACCGCACCTACAGGGCCAGTGCCGTGTCGGGGTCGGCCTCGGAAGGTTGCTCGGCAGGTTTCCAGAGGCTGCAGAACACTCCGCTCCGTTGTCGGACATGTTGGAGCTCCCACCTCCTCAGTATAAAGACTACAGAGAGATGTCTTGCCACCACCCCTACCCCGCCTCTCTGAGCATGGCATCGACGGCACTGAACCCCGCCACCAACCACTGTCTCTTGTCACATGAGGCTGCTGCCTCCACACTCGGTCAACAAACCCCACCTCCACACCCTGAATCGGTCGGCTGCCGCCGGCTTGAGCCGCCTTGAACCGCCCCAGCCTGGTGCCTTGAGAGCCCACTACCAGTACTGATTTAGACGGTCTGCCACTGGGTCTTTGTCCTCTGTCCCCACGCGCGCTCGCTGGGGGGGGGTCTCCACCGGCGTTCTCGTCCATTCGTTGGACATGACCGGTGGGATTATCAACGACATGGCTCGGTCTTTGGACGCTCCATTCCACCGAGCGGTCCGGCTTTCCCCCGGCCACCCCGGCTCCCCCTGCCCCCCTTTATAAGAGCCAGACGCTGAGCACTCATGGGAGCCCACAGCCCACCTTGACTAACCACCTCGTGCTCCGCGAGCACCGTCTCTACTCTACCTACCAGCATCCACTCACAATGTCCGGCGCCTGCGAAGGATGCACCTGCGGTCGCGCGAACGGCGGCAACGGCGTTGCCAACGGTAACGGCGCCGCTCCCGACCCCGACTACATTGTCCCCGACACGCGCGCGTTCGACCGCGAGCCCCGCTCGTTCACCGACCCCGCCGAGGGCGTCTACGCGCCCAACCCCACGTCCACCCAGAGCGGCCCCGCGGTCCCTCTCCGCTCGAAGAAGTGGTTCAACGACATGGACGACCCAGGTGAGTTCCCACGGCAAGATCTAGGCTGACAGGCAGGAATGACCTCCATCTACCTCGAGCGCTACATGAACTGGGGCATGACCCTCGGCGAGCTGCGCGAGGACAAGCGCCCTGTCATCGGCATTGCGCAGACTGGCTCCGACCTCTCGCCCTGCAACCGCCACCACATCGAGCTCGCCAAGCGCGTCCGCGACGGAATCATTGCCGCCGGCGGAACCCCGCTCGAGTTTCCGTGCCACCCCATCCAGGAGACGGGCAAGCGCCCCACGGCCTCGCTCGACCGCAACCTCTCGTATCTCTCACTCGTCGAGGTGCTCTACGGCTACCCCCTCGATGGTGTCGTCCTCCTGACTGGCTGTGACAAGACGTGGGTTGCAGAATGTGCAGTGGAAACTGACAACCAGGACCCCGGCAATGCTCATGGCCGCAGCGACGATGAACATTCCTGCGCTCTGCCTGAACGTCGGCCCGATGCTCAACGGCTACAGCACAGATGGCACCCGTCACATGGGCTCTGGATCCGTCGCGTGGGACAGCCGCGCGCAGTACGTCACTGGCAAGATTACTGCCGAGCAGTTTGTCCACAACATGGCGCTCTCGGCCCCGAGTGTCGGCCACTGCAACACTATGGGCACCGCGTCCACCATGAACGCCATGGCCGAGGTGCTCGGTATGGCTCTCCCGGGCTCGGCGGCCATCCCGGCCGCGTACCGCGAGCGCGGTGCGTGCGCGTACCAGACCGGCCGCCGTATCGTCGACATGGTGCGCGTCGACCTCAAGCCGAGCGAGATCCTCACCAAGGAGGCGTTTGAGAATGCGATCGCATGCAACACGGCCATTGGCGGCAGCACGAACGCGCCGATCCACCTCGGCGCCATTGCCAAGCACATGGGCGTCGAGCTGTCGACTGCCGACTGGGAGCGCGTCGGCTACGAGATGCCCGTCATTGTCAACGTCAAGCCGGCGGGAAAGTACCTCTGCGAAGAGTACTACCGTGCCGGCGGCCTCCCGTCCGTCGTCGCCGAGCTCATCGAGCACGGCAAGCTCCCGCACCCGGACGCCCTCACGTGCACAGGCCGCAGCATGTCGGACAACTGCAAAGGAGAGTTTTCGCTCGACCGCCGCGTGATCATGTCGTACACCAAGCCCATGAAGGCGCAGGCCGGCTTCCTCAACCTCTCGGGCAATCTGTTCGACTCTGCGATCATGAAGACGTCGGTCATCTCGGACGTGTTCCGCAAGCAGTGGCTCGAGAACCCCGACGACCCGATGGCGTTTGAGGGCCCCGTCGCCGTCTTTGACGGCCCCGAGGACTACCACGCGCGCATCGACAAGTCGCCCAACGTCACGGAAAACACGATCCTCATCATGCGCGGTGCCGGCCCGCAGGGATACCCCGGTGCGGCCGAGGTCGTCAACATGCTCCCGCCCGCCGAGCTCATCAAGCAGGGCCTCGAGCTGCCGTGTATTGGCGACGGCCGCCAGAGCGGCACGTGCGGCACGCCCGCGATCCTCAACGCGAGCCCAGAGGCCGCGTCCGGCGGCATGCTCGGCTACCTGCGCGACGGCGACATTGTGCGCGTCGACCTCAACAAGCGCACCGCCRWSGWCCYCWTCYCSGACGAGKASAKTSCGCGCCSCAAGCASGMGAYGCMCAGCTACWMGGMGAMRAMRACGSMCAAGTCGCAGACGCCCTGGCAGGAAATGTTCCGCAACSGCGKCGRAKACGCWYWCGGMSGGCATSGTGCAYGARGGMCRCKGKMWASTACCRGCGCATCGCGCAGACCATGCCCATCCCCCGCCAGAACCATTAGTGTGTTGTATCAGTGTGAAATGCATGTGCGTCAGCAGCAGCAGCCGTGTGCGTTCAAGATGTGACATGCTGTGGATGATACGTGAGGGAGGGAGAGAGAGAGAGGTAAGACGCTGGCACGCGCATGAGCCTAGATGGAGCCCCAGGCGCCGTCGACGGAGATTGTCGTTCCAGTGGTGGTGTCCGCGGCGTCCGAGCAAAGGAACACGGCGAGCTGTCCGAGCTTTTCCGGTGTGGTAAACTTGTGCATGGGCTGCTTCTCGCCCAGCAGCGCCTTGGTCTCGTCCTCAAACGACGTGCCGTTCTCAGCGGCGCGCGCCTCGATCTGCTGCCTGACGAGCGGGGTGAGGACCCAGCCGGGGCAGATGGCGTTGACGGTAATGTTGTCGTTGGCAAGCTCGACGCCCATGACCTTGGTCATGCCGACGACGCCGTGCTTGGCGGCGACGTACGCGACCTTGTTGGCGGACGCGACGAGGCCGTGCACCGAGGCGACGTTGATGATGCGCCCCCAGCCCGCGGCCTTCATGTGCGGGATCGCGGCCTTGGACGCATGGAACGCCGAGGACATGTTGACAGCGACGATCGCGTCCCACTTGTCCTCGGGAAACTGCTCGGTCGGCGCAGTAAACTGGATGCCGGCATTGTTCACGAGCACGTCGACAGTCTTGAAGCGCGCAGCCGTGTCCGCGACCATCTGGCGGATCTCGGCCGGCTTGCTCATGTCCGCGCCAGAGTAGAGAGTCTCGACGCCAAAGTCCGCCTGGATGGCGCTCTGCACGTCCGCAATGGCCTTTGGCGCGCCAAAGCCGTTCAGCACAATGTTGAAGCCCGCGCCCGCGAGCCCGCGCGCGATGCCGAGGCCGATGCCGGACGTCGAGCCGGTGACGAGCGCCGTCTTGCGGAGTGCGGAGAGCGTCATCGTCGCCTAGTCGTAACCGAGTGGGAAAGTGGACAGTTGCAAGATGGATGGTGGGAGAAATAGACACTGCCAGGAGAGTGGAGGCCGCGACTGGAGGTGGATGGTGGGCGCATATCCGCCGGCCAACACACCAGAGTGGGTCGTGTGACGTCAAGCGGCACCAGCGCTTCGGCTATGTGCACCACGCATGCCATACGCTGGACCCTGCTGGTAGAGCCAATGCGATGGACGGCATTCTTCACGGTCCGGCCAAGTGGCCTTGCAGATGGATATCGCCCGCATATGCCACTGATCGGCGACTAGATCGGCCACTGTTTCCAGTAGGGAGAGGTGGAGGTGAGTTTGTGCGGCGCGCTGCGACCGCCGCGCTCCGTGCCCGCGTGCACGGCCCTCCGTCCCACGCGCCGCGCACAGTGAGCCACATGGCAGCCACAGTGGGACCATGGCACGGTGCACGGGAACGAGGGCAAGGGGGATGTGGAGATGTGGAGATGTGAATGTGGGCAGGGGAGACGGCGTTCACTGTTCCCTTCAGCCTTCCGACCTTCCAACCCAACCTACGCTCACACTGATCACGCCTGGATGCTGGCTCCCCCAGCGCTGGTGTTTCGGCGTCGGAGATGCAACCGGCCACATCCAACTGACAACAATCTCACATCTCCAGATCTGTGCTGTTGTGCAACCCACCGCGGAGCACACTCGTGCAAGCACGCAGGGGACAAGCCTCACTGAGAGCGCACCTGTCGAAAGTTTTGGCTACGAGACATCCATCCGGACATCGTCTCTCCTTGTGCGACTCACTGTACACCGGGGGGGATGGGACCCAAGGACAGAACTCTTCTTCCCAACAAGGTCCGGGTGCATGAGGAAACGGCCATCTACGATGTGTCTACTGAGAATCCCGGTACGAGTCGACGCCTGCTGGCTCCTCGTCAACCAGGCCTTGTTTCCTGAACTTGTTCAGCAGGTCAAACCCAGCCATTTCTTTCGCGGTCATCTGGTATGGGGATGCCCTGTCCTTGAAAATGGTGATAGGGGCAACGATCGTGACGACGACTGCGGCGAGCAGGGCTAGGACACTCTTCCAGGCATCGCTGTATGATATCTGGACCTGGGCGATATAGTACACCCCGATGGGCAGGTGGAGGAGCAGGGCCGTCGCGAGGCCGGGGTTGTAGCTCAGGTTGGCCTTGATGTCCATCGTCAGGCCGTGGCCGAGGACCTGCACAAAGCCGAAGAAGCACTGGGCGAGGCCGAGCCAGATGGCGTCCGGGTAGACGACCGGCAGGATGTAGAATCCGTCGGCCAGGGTGTTGACCCAGACACAGCTCATCTTGTTCCCCGGGTAGCGGTCGTAGTTCCGGCGCTCGCTGTAGAGGGCAACGTTGATGACGAGCGGGGCACCGCCAGGGAGAATGTACTCTTCGACCTGATGGGCGAGGAGCGCGAGGAGGTTGTAGATGAGGATGACCTGCGTGCGGCTGAAGAGGTCCCCGAAGAAGCCCATGAAGAACGAACCAGCGACGAAGAAGACGGCCGCAAAGTAGTACCAGTTCTCGCGGTAGTACCGGAGCCACGTCCGCGGGCTGTAGCGCTCCAGGCTGTAGCGTTCCATCTCGTCCTCGGTGAAAGCATAGCGCGTGTCGTCGGGCTTGGCGAGCATGTTGATTCCGACAAAGTAGAAATGAAAAAGTAGTTTGCGGCAGTCCAGAGGAGCGCGTAGAGCACGTCGATGGGGCGGTGGAGGTTATTGTCCCACGCGTGCCGTGCGTAGACGATGCCGACGGGGAGAAAGCCGAAGAGCGAGGTCGCAAGGCCGGGGTTGTAGACGGCGCCAATGAGGATGTTGAACGCGAACAGGTGCACGAGTACTTCAGCGACGGCGCCAACGAAGATCGGGGTGAGGGTGAGCCACGGCAGGTGCGTGATGAACAGCGGCGGGAGGTAGACGACGACAATAAACCACCAGTTGCCGACCACTGCATTCAGCTGGTTGAGCGGGTAGTGGTCGGGCTTGTCGCTCTTCATGCGCTTTGCGTTGGCTATCGTCGGGAAGCCGCCGGGGAAGCCAAACTCTTCCCAAAAGTGCAGGAGCATGATCCCGACATCGGCGAGCAGGAGGCGCTGGACAATGCAATGGAGAAGTTGGCCCAGTACGACGCCAGAATGCTAAATGTCACTGCCGCTAGGGCGGCGCTGATATGCGGCCAGTTGGCGAAGAACCAGGCGGACATGGCGGGGTGCTTGCAGCTGTCGACAGAGGCAGGTACATGTCGTCGAGCATTCCACGATAATATATGGAAGGTAGGCTCGGCGAAATGATACAGTGGTGGAGGCGTTGATCGCCGATGGCCGAGTGTCACGGGCTGCTTTCTTGCAGGGATCAACCTTCCGAGACACGAGACCACGACCACCAGTCGCAATGTGACCTCGGACCACTGCAGATGGCTAGCTCAGGGTGTATGTGGGGTACGGGGGAAGAGTGGGCTTTACGAGCGGGAAGGTGCTGGCCACGAGTCAGGCTCGGGTGGGTGCTCACCCTCGAGCGGTCGCGGTTGCCGTCGATGGCCAAAGGGTTGGTGCAGTGGTGTACATGCTCCGCGTCGTGTTAAAGTCCTCCCATGTCCGACAGCCTGGCTCCTCGTTGTATACCAGAACGCTTTGCCTGCCCAAACGCGCACTCTCCGAGTGCATCTTTTCACTGTAGGTGGGTGGGTGGGTGGGACACCTCGCCGTTCTCTGCACTTGACAAGATCTGGTGTCATCAACTGCATATCTACCTGTGCGGTGTTGAGCGATTCTGCGATCGGCCACTGTGAACTTACTCGGGCAACAGAGCACACCGACGACAGTGGCGCCTCGAACTCCAGAGCGCAATCGCCCACTCGATCTGTGACATCCCCAACAGGTGCGTTTCACCATCGTACATGTCGCCGACCAGCACATTGAGACGTCCCATCACCCCCACTGGACGGTGCAAAGTCGCTGTGAGACCCGTCCACAACGAAGAGGAACACTACACATCCAAGAGCACGCCGAGGACGAATCGTTTGACACCGCCCACAGTGCACCCTCCGGTTTTCACCTTGCGGAACATTCGGAACACTCTGGCCCCTTCGAGGCTCCCGAGTGCGTCACTCGTCTTAGAGAACACGGCTGCATAGTCTTGGATGGAGCCAGTCGTGGATACATAAACAGTCGAAGACTGTCCTGGAAGACAGCCATCCTCATCACCAATCTACAACACGCAGCTGCCGGTCAGCTCAGTCCTCTCCTTCCCACCTCTGTCACTCTTTGCCCACAAGCTACTCACACTCTTTCATCACCCACGCTCCTTGCCCCCAAACTACTCACACTCTTTCACTCACCCACGCTCGTTTTATCATCTTGCTTACTCCCTTTCTAACCGACTAGAACCCACACGCTTCTCACATACTCACTACTCAACATGAAGCTCGACCACCAGGCCCAGGCAGCTGCCCTCCTCGCACTCGTCACTGTCCTCCCCGCCGTGGCGGCGGCTCCTCTGTCTCCTGCAGACGGGATGAACCCCAATGCCCCGAAGCACGCTCGCCCGAGCGGGGAAAACACAGACAGGAAAGGCGGCAGAACCGTTGAGGATATTCTCAACCTTCCCGCGGACAAGATCACCACCGATGACATCGCTGAACTCTGCATGGGCCTCATCGGACCGGATCAGCCCCATACCGTTCCCAACCACCAGGGCATTCCTGTCAGTCCTGGCATTCCTGGCATTCCTGCTGTCGGCGGTGCTAAGCAGACTCCCAGCGAGTCGCTTCAACCCAGCCAGACTGACATGGCCGATGATGCCCGGAAGCGCGCTCTCCCGAGCGGGGCAAACAGAAACAGCAAACGCCCTATCGTCGACCTTTTCCTAGGCCGCCACGTGGATAAGATCACCCCCAATGACATTGGTAGACTCTGTAACGGCCTCCTCGTAGCGCCTCAGCCTCGTCCCGTCGAGGAGCAACCTCGCATTCCTGCGCCTCGACCCCGTCCTGTTGATGGGCACCATCGCATTCCTGGCAGTCCTGGCATTCTTGGAGTTACTGCTTTCCGCGGCGATAAGGTGTTTCCCACCGAGGCGCTTCAACCCAGCCAGACTGACATGGGCGATGGCTCGACGCCTGACCGCACTCCAGCACTGGTTTACGCACCCGCTCCTACGCAGCAGGCCAAGCGCTCGGTTTCCGCCGACGCGACGCACGTCGAGAATACCATGGAGCACATTAACCACATTGTCCGTTCGCTCCTCTCGGAGAATCAATGTGTGCTCGCCAAGCGCGGTGCCAATGCCGACATTCCCGACTTTGGGCTCCATGTCCGCATGGAGCAGCTCCGCAGCGCTATCGACGAGCTGCCCGCCGGTGTGGAGCCGATGGTCACCATGACGCGCCGTGAGCTGCAAGAGCTCGAGGCGCGTCTTCAGTATGGACCCTTCCCGGACTTTAACCTCACCACACTCACAAACGTCGACGCCTTCAAGGACTGGCTCGCACAGATTGACATCAAGGAGGTGATCATGTGGCTCGTTCAGGGAGAGTTTGCCACCGACCTTGTGGCTATGATCGCCAACGAGATCATCGACCACACACCACTCGGCCAGCTTGTTGCCAAGCTCGGCAACTGCCAGACCAACGCGGATATACAGGCTGCTGCCGCGGAGAACGCGGCCCAGAAGAGGGGTTTCTTCAGCGACCTCGGTACCCTGTTGATGCCTGATGAGTTGGTGACCGTCACTTCCGAAGAAACTACCCCCATGGCTGACTCGGAAAGCGCTGCTGACCCGGCTGACTCGGAGGACGCTGCCGACCCAACTGACCTCCTCGGACCGCTCGCCAACCTTCTTCCCCACCGCGAGCACACGGTCACTATCAACGCTCGCAACTTTTTCGATGACATTGCCAAAGGATTCAAGGACCACATTATTGACCCATTCAAGCAGGATATCGTCGATCCAGCCAAGACAGCCATCGAGACGCAGCTGCCCTCGTTTGTTGTCAACGAGGCAGCCCCGGCCATCCAGACGGCCGCTGACAAAGCCAAGGATAAGGTTGAGGACGCCGTCGACGATGTCAAGGACGCCTTCCTCAAGCTCAAGGACGAGACCCTAAAGGTCATTGACGAGGCCAAGGACCTTGGCGACGACATCAAGGCGATCGCCAAGGAGGGCCTTGACGATGCGGTCGACGCTCTGCGCGACCTGCCCAAGTTTGCCGCCAGCCAGGTCGCCCAGAAGCTCCTCGGCGATGCGCTCAAGCAGATTATCAAGCAGAGCACCTCCATGGCGACCGGTAAGGGCATGTCGGCGATGGCCAACGTCATGCCCTCGCGGTGGATCATGCCCCTGGTGCTCGGCATCCTAAAGTCCGAGGCCGGCCGAGCGGCCATGCACCGGCTCCAGTGCACCATTGACGAGAAGAACAACCCGTGGCTGACAAACCTTGGCGAGGGCTTGGGCGAGGGTCTCGGCGCCGCCAAGCGCGACCTCGACGACATGGAGCACAACCTGCTCGACTAACTATAGCGGCCGGTCCGCAAACGCCGGGCTCTCTCCATTGTGCGAACAGTGCAGTTCCCGCAACCACTGATCCTAGAATGACAGAGCGTGGAGAACAATTCCAGACAATGCCTGATGCAAATCTTTGCCAAACTTTCTGCCTCGAATGTCCGTATCTGGCCAAGGGAGCTAGCCTCTGTTACCGTTCACGCCCCCGTCAAAGGGCGAAAAGATTGTGCTGTGCGGTCCATCCTCCCTGCTTTCTTCGGCGCTGGAGGAGCAAACACCCTCTATCTCGGTCTCTTTCTGGATCTCAGGGCGGTGTGTGTGTATGTATGCCCCTCCCAGCGACCAGATACCAGGGGGTCGGGCAATGTCTCGTACTGTAATGTCTGACAGAACAGTGAGGTCCCTGTTCTTCTGTATGTTTGTAGCCATCCCTTGTGCGATGGAAGGCACAACTGTCCGCATACCGTGCTCAAGAAGCACACGACATATGGCACCTAGGTACCGTCCCCAGCTCAAACACGCCGGGAGTAGGCAGTGGTTCGTCCAGCACGTAGACAGGGATGATCTCGGACGCCGTCGGACCGATGTTTCGCCCGCCTGGAGCTCCCCGTACCTCCAGAAGTATCCCGGTCCCAGTTCCAACTCTCGTGCCCGGTGTGAGTACAACGAGATGATCACGAGAGACCAACGTGCAGATGTGCAGATTTGGGGTGGTCCGGGAGTG
Source organism: Apiotrichum akiyoshidainum (assembly GCA_002973495.1). NCBI lineage: Eukaryota > Fungi > Basidiomycota > Tremellomycetes > Trichosporonales > Trichosporonaceae > Apiotrichum > Apiotrichum akiyoshidainum. The sequence goes on from PQXP01000510.1 coordinate 10,730, forward strand.
GAGCTGGCAGTCAACATTGCGGTCCCTTGGCTTCTGGGGTTTGCTGGATTCCGTTGGGACAAATGGGTCGTGAGAGAGTTTTCCATCTTTTGCTTCTCGCAATGGCCCGATGGAGGTGCTGCTCGTAAAGGAGGCACGAGACGGAGAACCTTGGACGGCTTTTGATTCAAGTGCTTGTGCTCTTCTTCCTGGAGGCACTCGGCAATGTTGGATGGCCAGGCCTTGAGCATCTGGAGAAAAACAACGTCTCGTGTGTCAGATGGCAAGGTACAGTTTGGCAACACGGTAGAGTGCCGTACCATGGGTTCCGGACAACCAACACAAAATCCTCGACGCGACTAGACCAGTGAGTCCAAACGGCATGGGCAACGGCAGAGGCAGGGGGCCTGAGGTAACTGGGTTTTCCGAGGTCCTCGACCCCCCCCGCTGGAAAGATGAAACGAAAAAGGACGCCAGGCTATTCATCGGGTCGACGGGTTTGGACCGCGGCGGCAGCCCCCCTCTGCCCCGTGAGGTTCCGTTTCCCGCACCCAGAGCCGCAGGAGCGAGCACAAGGGACGCGCGCTCATTAAGCATACCGACGGGGCAGCGCGGCACGGCTGGCTGGCTCCCAGGCAGGCAGCTGCTGTTTCCAGCTAGCCAAACCCCCCGTTCTGGCGTGCAGGTACGTCCTCTCGCTGGTGCTGCGCGCCAAACAACATTTGGTAAGAATAGGTAACCCTCCGAAACCATCTCCCGCAATGTGTGCCGCTGTCTTGATGCCTGCGCGCCTGCTCGCTGCCGCCCCCTTCACCACCAGCCCTGCACTCGCTAGCCTTGATGCATTCAAGGCCTTTGTTGGTCGCCAGAGTCTGCAGCTTTTGACAACTGACACTCTCTCATTGATCCTCACTCCCAGTGTTCGATGACCGCGCTCAGCTGGGACTACCAAGACGGTTTCGGCGGTATGGGCGGACCTCACTATCCCTACCCTCGGAGCGCGCCGACGAGCGGCCCTCTGAGTCCTATCATCCCTCTCAGCCCGATGACCCCGATCACTCTGAGCCCTACGACACCGACAATGCCAGTGTCGGAGCACTACCTTCCAGAGATCGAATCCACGCCAAGTCTCGTCTCGTCGTCGTCGACAAGCTTGCTCTCGCTCGACAGCATGTCGAGTTCGGCCACGTCGCGCTCTCCCCCCGCAGCAGCCGTCAGCACGCGACGTACGACCACGCGGTCTCCCACAGCGCGCAAGAAGCTGACAGAAGCGGTCTACGATGACGGGTTTGACAACCTGGATTTTGTGACTCTCCTGGCAACCATCCCCAGCGAACTCCCAGAGGAGGAAGAGGAGGACCCGACACCGTCGCTGAGTTCCAATGTCACTCAGCCACTGCATGTGAAACGGATTCCGCCTCCTCGCTCCGCGTCTCTGATGCGGTCCACAAGAGTGGCGACAGAACCCGCACCGTTTATCCGGCCACGGCCACAGCCGGAGCGCAAGGCCTCACTTGACCCCCAGACAAGACCAGAGCCTGTCCGTACGCCCTCGCCAGGTTCCCACCAGCTCGAGAAGCAGCTATCCCACGATTCATCCCCGGGCTCCACCGCGTCTTCATCGTCGTCTCACTCCAACACTACCGTGACGCGTTCCAGACGCAAGCCGCCACCGCGGGTGGAGGACTGCGACCTTGAGGACAACTCGCCGTCCTCATCCACAACATCATGCGCGAGCCAGTTTGAAAAGCTTCAAGCGTACATGCAACGCAACCAGCCCAGTCCCTCGCCTGGGCCAGGCCGGTCCACCACGCCTACTCCCCCGAAGCTGCAGGTCCACCCGCCAGACGGAGCGCCAGTCTTCTCCCCACTCTCGTCGCCGTCGTCGTCCATCATCACGTCTCCGACCGCGCATGCAGTCTCGACTGCGAGGTCACCAGCACAGCTAGCTGGTCGCCAGGCCATCGTCCACCGCGCCCCGACGTCCCGGCCGTATTCACCGACAGCCCGGCCATACTCGCCACAGCCGGACGCCGAGCCAACACGCCGCCCGGCCAAGGCGCCAGAGCTCAACGACAAGCGTTCGGTTCGCGTGGAAATGGTCGACATTGACAAGTTTTTCCTCCACTGGGACGCCCCAGAGCTCGTCCCCGCGCCCAGGTGGCTCACCTCTGCGTGTGGCTACGTTCTGGAAAACCAGCGCCTTGTGATCGACATTCACAAAGAGACCCCCGCTGCCGAACGCAAATGGCTGCTCAAGGTCGCCCTCGACTGCTACCTCCCGATGCGCGAGCGGTACCTTGACGTGATGGAGGTGTTGAAGGCGTCGATGCCCGAATACTCGCTCGACGTGATGAAGACGACACCGCCGCCCGTGCGTCCCGAAATGAAGCGCAACGAGTTTAAGCGGTCAGGGGAGGAGCCGCCGCAAAACCCGCACATGGTCCTTCCGCGGATCGTGCTGCCCAACCCGTGGCGCAACACGTACAGGTTGCTGCACAATGTGTCCACGGGAGATCCGCTGTGGGCGCCCAACGGCGTGGTTCTCGACTTGACCGACCGGCAGGCGAGTGCCGAGGACTGCATCAAGCTCGACGACGACGCTGTCGAGGAGGCGAAGAGTGCGACGATGAACACGATGCTCCTCCACGCGCTCTGTCGGCTGGTAGGCGAGGCGACGCTTCCTCCGCCCGATCTCCAGCGCGCCATGGGCCGATGCAAGATCCGACGGCTGTCGTTCCACCCGAGCAAGGTTGCGATTGTACCTGGAGGCGGAGGCGGGTCTGGCGGGATCCTGGACGTCAGCCTGCCTGCGCCCCGCGGGGCGTCGACGATCCCGGTCTGGCACCAGCCCGTGAGGGTGTACCTTACGTCCGGCGGAGAATTCTGGTACGAGTACGCCGAGACGACGCCCGACTGGCGCATCAACGAGATCCAGCAGGTGGTGGAGGAGCACCTTGGGGCGCACATGGAGGCCTGGAGCGACATTTGCCGGGTCGTCGCGGCGTTTGCGCCCACGGACCCGCGCTTGGCGCTGCTGCTCGTGGCGCCGGCGCCGGCCAAGCGAGGGTACGAGCGGCATGCGTTTGTCCCGCGGGTCACGCGCGGGCCCGCCGCCGACGGCAGCATGGCCCCGAGCGGCAGTGCGCGCCCAGCGGCCGAGCTGCCGCGCCTGACGAGGCGCCGCAAGGGTCTCTACGCCGTCGAGTACGCAGACATGGAACCGGCCATCCTCGACTATGCGTCCAACAAGGTGTATATCCACGAAGGGGCCAAGCACGTGACGACGATGGTGGCGTGGCTGTTCAAGATTGTCGAGGCCGTGTTTGGGGCCGAGGACGGCGAGTAGTAGTAATAAGGGGATATAGCAGATAGGAATAGTTGGTGGTCTCTCTCCCCCAGATGGTATTCACATGACCATGTCCACGTCTTTCCTGCGTCTTTCCTGGTGCCCTGCATGGCCCAGGTGAGTCCCAAGGGCGGCGGCCGAGTGACGACGGCATCCATGCCACAGTCTGTCGGGCGTGTGGACGGGCCCGCTCCAGATCGAGGAGGGCTTGTCACTAATTTCCTCGCAGCGTGATGGTGGTCCGTGTCAGCAACGGCCATCTCAGCGGCTGCTGCCCGCGATCGATGACACTGGACACCACGATCCTGCTCCAGGCGCCGTGGAGCAGTGGTGTGGGGAATGAGTGCGCGAGTGCAGGGATTGGGAACGTGGGGTGTCACACCTGGAGTCACAGGGCGGCTGGTGCTCGTGGCGATGAGGGCCATGGACCTCAATCTGCGGGCTCGTGGTGCTGGGGTGGCTTCTGATGATGAGGGGAGGGCTCGCGCTGTCCCCCACCCCGACCGAAATGACAAAGAGGCCCGAGGGTCCGAGGGCCGCCCTTTCCCTCGTGACAGAAGTGACAACAGCAACATCATCGCACGAGGGGTCCTCTTCGCAGGAGCTCGGGATCAGGCTCCGAGTTGACGAGTCAGGATCAGAGCAGTGGGTTGGAAACAACAGGACGGGGAACGAGGGTTGACACTGCCAGCGCCGACGCCAGATCCGATGACGGTCCCCAAATCGGGGCACAGCACTGTGCGTACACCAGAGGATTCTTGATTCCATCGCAGAGGCCTTGGTCCCCACTACTCGGAACCTGAGGCCGCAGCGACACTGACAGCCAACTGCCAGGCGCCTCACACGCATGCCGCAGGCCCACACCCTGCGTTACCAATGATGCCTCTCCGACGAGACCTCTCCGCCACAGCCGCAACGGCAGCCGCAGAAGCCCCGACAGAGACAGCGGCAGTGGCGCTGGCGCCGATGCCGGAACGAGGCTGCTGGGGCGGCGGCGGCAGAGGCGGCGGCGGCGGCGGCGGCGGCGGGGTGCGCATCCATTCTCTGGGCCACGCCACCTGCGCGATCCGAGAGCCCGAGCCAGCAGAGCCATCGTGCGGCTCGCGCAGGTGTTCCAATGACGACGCCTGCGCGAGGCGGAGGCGCCGATAGCCCTGATGCGCGAAAATGCGGCAAATGAGGATGGTCGAATAGGCGGCGGGCAACCGGCAGCCGTGACACTGTACACCACCGAGTCTATCATTGAGGCGCCGTGTGTTGAACAATACAGGCACTGGAGGGCGTGCGTGCTGTCTGTCTGTGGGGCAGAGTGGGGCATGTTGCGGTTAATCATGGATCCTGCAGAGGCATCAGAGGTTTGGTTTTGTTGTGTCAGAGAGGTGCTATTGTGAGCTTGTGAGCATGCCAAAGACCAGGCTGGCGTCCGAGCTGGCAGTGGCGGCAACAAAGCCAAGAGGCTAATAGGGGATCGAGCTCTGAACGTACAGTTGATTGTGGAGTGGCGTCGGCCCGAGAGGACAGTCAGAAGAGAGATTAGATCGTAGGCGGCTCGTTCTGAGCCTATTGCCGCTGGCCCCACCTCTGATCTATGAAGCCCGCTCTGCATCCTCTGTCCCCCCCGGAAGACAGACATCAAACACCAAAGCCGCACCGCATCATGGCATCATCGGCGTCATTCGCTGTCCTCACGCCTGGAGGCTCCTGGAGGATCATGGAGAAGTAGCAGCAGCGGCACATGTGTCAGTCAGTGTGGGGATCTGGGAGGGACCTTGGGCTGGCAGACGGGTGAGACAAGGCCTCAAGGGCCTCCTTCCTAGCCTGCCTGGTTGTCACCCACCCCACAAGTAAGTACAAGACCATAAGGACCTGCCTGTCCTGCATGCTGCGTGACTAGCGGCACCTCTGACATCAGAACAACCTGCATGCACCTGCAGGATATCGCATTCCGTACAAATTGCCACGCGATGCTGGCATCGTGGGCGCAGTGTGCGTGCGAGGCCGGCGGAGTAGTCGGTCAGCTGCCAGGCAGTCAGCTGGCGGGTGCGCGAGCGAGTGCGCGAGTGCGCGAGTGCGCGAGAGTGCGATGATGCATTCCGCAGAGAATATTGTGGAGAGTGCAACTCTTAGAGCTTGTTTGGCCGAGGCAGCATCATCCATCGTCTCTGCCGAAAAAAAGCGACGGGTGGAAGATTTTTAACCTTCCTGCTCGCAGGCGTCGCGTCGGTCAGACCACTGCGCAGCCGTGCTCGAGTCAAAGTCGTCGGACTTGTCGAGCTCGCCCTTGGCACTTGAGTCAGCATGATAAAGCATCTGTCATCTTGATCGCAGTGCGCAGCGCGCGCGCAGCCGGCAGGTCGTTGGAAACCAAACCAGACCTGGCCTCGGTTCCAGAGCGAGTTGGCTCTTGGTTCTGGCGTTCCAGGGTGAAGCCACCGCTGGAGCCAGGAATTCCCCCAAGTGGCGTTTTTTGATCCATTTTGCCTCCAGCCTCCCGCCTCTTTGCCCAGCCGCCGCCTCCTCCTCGTCGTCCCCCTGTCCGTTCTTGCCGATGCACGCGGGCCATTCTCCTCCCCTCTCTCTTATCTAGATCTCTCTGGCCTTGGTGCCGAGAAAACAAGAGTATGCAGCCACCCAGTTCCCCAGCGCGCTCCAGCTCGCCGGCTCTCGTCCAAGATCTGCAGCGCGGCCCCACTGCCCACACACATGTGCGCACACATCTGCCCACTGCCGCTTCTAGCAGCCGGCCCCCTCGCCTCGCCTGCGTAGCCCAAAAACCACAACCACAACCTGCGCTGTCCAATCTTGGAGCCAGATCAGCCGCATTATCAGCAGAGGGACAGCACCGACTGGGCTCAGGACACGTCAGGTTGGCCAGCCGCCACCCGCTCAGGATAAAGCGGCGCAGACAAAGGCGACGTGGGATGGCAGAGCAGCCAGACGAGGACAATATCTCTGTCCGACCCCGCCGGCCACCTTTACTCAGCAACACAGGGAGTGAGCGCAGCAGTGACTCGCCTTGGTCGTTTCCTTTCCCTGCATCGCCGCGCTATCGACGAACCCC